>JBANCX010000816.1:0-12970 GCA_037040065.1 Dettopsomyia nigrovittata | reverse complement strand
CAGGGGAGCACCCCTTGTGTTGTTTTTTGGGGGTGGTGGGTTTGGGGAAAAGAAAAAAAAAAAGGGGTTTTGTTTGACCCCTTTTTTTTTTTTGAAAAAAAGAAAAAAAAAAAAAAAAAAAAAAAAAAAAAAAAAGCTTTAGTGTATGTGTACATTCCATTTTGGCCTGCTTCTGCTTGTGGATGCTACCTCATCTTTCTTTTACGCTCGAGACTATTTGGCATTAACGAAATTTATTTATGCGGGTGTTTAGTCGGGCGTAAAAGGTGTACATATGGCCAACAAATACGCCCATATACACATAAGCACACACACCCAAACAGATAGACACCCACACACATAGAGACCTGCAGAGCAGACAGAACAAACTTAGAAATGCACGACACGCGCTTACGAATTGAAAGGATTTGGATGCTTCTGTTGGGATAGGTGCAGGTCATACGAGTATAGTACGAGTTTAGTCTGTTCTAGCGTTGAACTTGTGCCTGCCTTCGACTTCTGTTGGGAATAATGATTTAAATGTTGTTTGGTTGTGCCATTGTTTTTTCTTTGCCATACAGAGATGCGAAATGGAAATGGAAAATAGGAAATAGCAAACGGGTTTGAGATATGCCAGCCATACATAAGTAATGGCTCTGTGTAAATGTAGGTGGTTTGCTCAGTTAGATGGGTAGCTAGGTCAATGAAGCGTTAACTCAAATGTTAAACAAATGTAATGTTCTGGACGAATGAATTGTATGCATTAAGGAGCTGTTACTCTTGTTGTTATTGGTATTATTGTTGTTACTGCTGTTGCTTGTAATGTTAGTGTTATTGTTGATGTTGTTGTTGTTGCAGATGATAACGTAAATAATACTAAATTGATTGCACAAACAAAACAACAGCGGAAGTGTAAATGATTTAACACAATTCCCGTTTCTATGCTCTCTACGCCTTCAATTTTCGTTTTTAGTCTTTGATTTGTTCGGCTTCTTCTTCTGTTGCTTTGTATTTGTATTTGTTCTTATTATTCTGCGGCATAGCAAACAACTACAAACGGAAGACAAAATTTGTTGCTGTCCGTCGAACCGGAAACAGAATTTTTTGTGATTTGTAATTCAGTTTATTGCTGTTATTATTATTATTATTACTTATTTTATGTATGCATATACTTATTTGTATTTATTGTTATTAAGATTAACCATTTCATAAAAAAAATTAATATTTTTATAGCCATATATAAATGGAATTTAAAAATTAATTAATAAGTAAAATATTATTCTTTTTTTGTGTTTGACATTTTTTTCAACATATTTTTAAGCTCATTTTTAAAAAATAAATTTTTTTTTTTTAAAAAACTAACACAGTTTTGATTAAATTATAACAATAAATTATTTATTATTTTAGTGTCTTATTGAAATTATTTGTAAAATCAATTTAAACAAAAAATTTTTTGAAAGTAACTTTAATAATAATATAAAATAAATTATGTAAGATAATTAATTGCTTTAAACTTTTAGTTTTTACAATTTTTTTTATATAAATTTATTTAATGTTTTTTGCATAGTCAATTTATTTAAAATATATGTTTTTTAACTTATTGTATTTATTTATTCAAAAACCATAAAATGTTATTTGTAAATATTTCCAATAAATATTTAAAACTTATTATTATTATTTACTTTTAATATCATATCAAACATTAATCATAACTTCGGGTTCGATAATAACTGTCACCAAAGCCTAATAAAGTCGTATAAGTAATTACTTAATTGTATCAATTAATATACAATATTAATTGTGCTAACACTTCACTGACTGGCAAAATTCGAATTGTTCACTTGTTTAATTAACTGAATTAGACACCCGACTTGATTCTCATCTCCGACTCTTGCATGCGTCAAACGATGCATGCACGACACCGGCTAAAGGAAAACTAAACGAAGCCCGAATACCAATGAAACTTTGGTCTTGCTGCTCTGTTAAATTACATCAACAGCTGTAAGCAGTGTGACAGAGAGTGAGAGCATGCTAACTTTGGATGCTGGACTGTAAACTAACATTAACAGTGAGCACATAGCTGCTAGCAGTGAGAGAGAAACTGTATGCTAACGTAACAGACTTAGCCAATGTTAACTAAAAAGTTCACTTACTTGTGCAAACAAATGTAATTATTGTGTTTAAGTGTTTTTGTTATAAAATATTTATAACTGCAATAAGCAATTAGTATTTCTGTGAAATTGCACATTCAGATTTTAACTATTTAAGCGGCAGACAAATGCCTCTCATTAAATCCATAAGCCCCAGCATTTAAATTATTATAACTACTTAGTACTACCAGCAACATAATCATAATGACAATTAATCCCCAGTTGAATGTTTGGCAATTCACACACACACGCATATACAAATAAACACTTACAGCCGCTTAACAGTGCGATAACATAATTTCTCATTAACGTCAAACCGGCAAATTGGGCGACACACAATGGAGCCATGTAGCCGATAAAGCTGCGGAGTAATGAAGCTGACTGTTATCCACAAAAACAAAAAAAATAATACAAATAAAAATAAAAAGGACACCAAAAGCAAATGCAACCGCATTCACTAAAAGTAGGACACGCAGGCAACAATGATAACAAAAACAACATTGAAAACGTGCGTCGCAGGACCACTGGCAAGTGCAAAGCACAAGGATAAACATAATATGCCAACGTTGGCTTCAAGTCACAAGCACACAAAAAACGCAAAGCAAAACACAAAAAATAAAAATAAAAAAGGAAAAAGAAAACAAAAGAGCAAATTATTATGCAGACATACAGGGCATAGTTGTCGCCGCGTAAAGGCGACATACTAGAAAGGACCCAGGAAACAGAAACAGAAAGGAAAGGAACGGAAGAACTAAGCGAGCAGAAGAGCATTTTAAGAGAGCGTGCGTGAGTGAGATAGATGATGATTTGAGAACAATGCATTAGAAACGGGGCAAAGCCTTTGCATAAAATTCAATTTGTCGTGTGCAGCAGCCATGAATATGCCGAACTCCCGACCTGAAGCTAAAGCTGATGCTAAAGCTCTAGCTGAAGCTACAACTGCAGCTGACACTAAAGCACACATTTCGCCGTCTCTCAATCTGTCTAATAGAACACATGCATATACACATGTACATATGTATGCTTGTATCAGTGATGTCATTTAAGCCACTTTTTCTAAACAGACACACTGAAATATTTGAAATAGTTGACATATATTATTATCCTTAAATCAGTCTTAGTTAATTTTCACTAACAATTTGCTTTGAAATTAGAAAAAATATTTTTAAAAATTTCACAATTTATGGGTTTTCAAATGCGATTCTCAGAAAAATTACATAATCTGAAATTATTTATTTCTAAATAAATCAAATAAATGTAAGTATTATAAAGACTAAAACATAAAATCTTATATTTATCATATCGATATGCGATTATAAACAAAAATGTGTATTAATAAATTATAAATGTCTCACATTAATATAAATAATTCATTTAATTTGTTTTCTAGTTTTAGTTATTTTAAGTTAAATAAAATAAATTAAGTTTGAGATTTTTTTACAATTGTTTTATTTTATATTTTTATTTTACGGAGGTAGTTTGTCATCAAAAAAGTGTCAGCACTGCTAAGCTTAAGCCCCATTTCGCACTTTCCCTCTTTCTGTCTCTCTGTCTCTTTCTGGCGTTGTGCAATTGCAATTGATGTTGTAGTTGATGTTGTTGTTGTTATTGTTGTTTTTATTGTAGCCGCGCCTCTTGCAACGAGTACGGCGTAACATATGCGAGAAATTACTTACGCAGAGTCCTGTCACTGGCAGTAGTATTACAATGTATTCTGGAACTGGTTCTGGTTCGCATGCTGCTGCTGCTGCCGCTGCCAGAACGCTGGCTTGTTAAACAATGGCTGCATTTGGCTGCACACAAGACACATGCAGTTATCAACAAACAAACACACGCATAAAACATTTTTTTTTTAAATCTCTTCAACAGTTAAAAACAATTTCACACTACGCTGACATATTAAAAACTTTTGCTTTTGTTTTGCATTGTTTTCCCTGTCATTCTCGGTTTTTTTTTTTTTTTGTCTCGTTCTGTTTGTTCACCACTGTTGATAATTATCGAGACCCTAAAACGTTTGCCGTAGACACAATTGGAGTGGCCATTATGTGGCATCAAATGAATGATAATTTCAGAGAGAAAGCACAGGCTAGAAAGCCATCATCAAAGGGTTGCAAGGGAGACAGAGCTTTGTTTGTCATTTGCTGGGCCACAAGTACTATGTCCAAAGTTTTAAGTGTCTTTTCATTTGAGCGTGTGTTACTACTACAACTACTACTACTATTACTACCATACTACTATTAAGCTTGACTGGGCGGTCCTTATTGTTCTGCCTAATTGCCCGATGAGCTTTTCAAGTGTTTGTTGTCATATGCTACCACAGAATATTACGCATACGTCATGTGTCTCACATAATTATACAAAATGGGGGAAAAATGTTCGTATTGTAAATCATTAAAATAATCTTTTAATAATAATTTTTCTGAAATTTTAAATCAACTAGAATAAATAAATAATTATAATTAAGCCGAATATGCTCGACTTCGAGATGCCCGACATATTAACTCAGTTATGATATTCATAGAATAAATTAAAAGAATTGTTAAAAAAATTTCGAAAATAATCATTTTTTCATACAAAATAATGTTTTAACTTTTTTAGAATATATTTCAACTGAAAATTGTTAAGTTTGGTTAGTATAGCTTGGAAATTTAAGGTTCCCAATCACTGATATTCTCGGTCATATGCAAACTTATAATTAACGGTCAGATAGCTGGTTAAAGCTAATCAAGATCTATACTTAGCGGGGTCCTTCAACCCACTGATATAAACATTTTCCCATGCTCATTATATCCTTTTTTTTTTTTCACTGGGTGGCGGATATAAAAATTAACTTGACCACTTTGCCATTTATTTCAAGTGCACTGAATTAGGGTTGTCTTGAGTATGGACTCACCAGGCCCCTTCCTGGTGGGAACTTTTGCACACCTTTCACTTTTACAAGTCATTAATCACCCGAACTTAAGATGAAGCATAGAAAAAAAGACTAAAATTAAAAAAAAAAATAAGAAAAAATAAAATGATAGAAAAGAATGCGCAAAGATGGGTGAAGAATAAAAGAATGTGCGCTCAAATGGGTCCAATGGCTTAATGCGATTAAATTAAACAAACGCTATTGTGATTACAAAGATAATCAAATGAAATCGAAAATAGACTTTTCAACGGCCAAAGGGCAACACAATAATTGAGCCAATAACTAAGCAAAATAACAAAAAATCCAACAACAACAAAAAAAGAGCTAAAAATAAAGTTGCAATCGAGATCGAAATTTTTTTTGCACTTTAATTAAGTTTCGGCTTAGCGGACAATGGATATTACGACGTACATACATACTCGTACATACATATACTGCTACCAGGTCTGGGGCAAAGCAAAGGCAAACAATTCACGTCAATTAATTGTAGCTAGTACAGAGGATGAAACAAAGCTGAGACCTAACCTCAACCGCAGTGGCGAACGACACGACGACAACTCCATAGATTACGATTGCCCCGTACAAACAAAAGGCCAGGGTTACAGGACGAGCAGGATGAGCTAAAAGCTCGCTAAAGCTAAAATTGAAAACTGTAAAACAGAGACTGCAACAAATTGCTGAACAACATGAGCTAATAACGGCCAAAGGCAGAGCTTATTCAAAGTTTCCCCATTTGTTTTACGGGCCGCAATGTGTCAAAGGATTCTCCCATATGCTGTGAATATATGTATGTATATGTATTTACATAAATCCTGGACCAACCTGTCGATGTTCAGGACATGAAATAAAAGCAACACTCTCTAAAAATTTGCACTAAAACATAAACTCAATTAATTTAAAATTTATTCGATATAAACTAGAAAAGCAAGGACATAATCTAACTACAGCTGCACAAACATCATCTCTCACATGCTATTCCTCCATAGTGAATGTTGCTCCTGAATTTCTATTCCAGCAGTTGCTGCAATCATCGGTATTAGCCTCAAGTGCAATGTGACAGTGGTAACAAGTCGGATGACAGCAATATTATGCTCATACTACGACTACAAACTGATGGACTAATATAGCCATAAAAGCATAACATATACTCGTACATACATACATACATATTTTGCATCCATTTATACATATATCCATCTACAACTGTCAATTATTCAGACAGATTGATCTGGCACTCCAGAGTGCACTAGAATGAAGAGCGACATAATGATTGGTTTGCTATACATTGGGATTTTACATCAGCTCATCCAAGCTGATATAAATCGCTATATACAGCTAGTAAACTGTGTAATCATCGGCACTTTAAATGTCCTTAAATATTGTAATATTTTTATGTTTACATTTGTATGGAATTTAAAGCAACTTTACTTTAATCTACAAATAATATAATTTTTTTTGTTCCTATTTTTAAACCGTTTTTTTTTTTTGTTGTAATTTTTCCCCTTTGACCTTGATACTTAGAAATGGTCGATATGTTAGTGCATGTGGTTGATTAGTTATTCCCATTGTAAGTATTTAGTGGGTATTTCGCCGGATCGGTGTATTTTGTAGTCCAGCACAGTCGACCAGAGTTTTCTTACTTGTTAAACTTTAAATTGCCAAAAATATTAAAAAAGAATTGATAATTTTAATTTAAGGTATGATTAAAACAGTATAAAATGGCTTAACTAATTTTTAGAAATACAAATTCATGTATTAAATTCATTATTAATTAAATTTATAATGTTTACAAAAAAAAAGGTATTCAGTTCAGGGTTCAAGCAATGATCCGTGATTGTATCAGTAAAATTTATTTATTTAATAATTTTTTAACCAAAAAATGCTTTTTTCAAACAGTTTAATACGAATAAGAATCTAATGTAAAGCTTAACTGAATAGTTTTTCAATACTTCAAAAGTTTCACTTTAATAAGACTGCATTAAATATATTTATTACTTAATAAATTACTTCATTTAAAATCAATATCATTTGTCCACTTGCATTTTCGACTGCTGCCCCAAATTAACGAGGAATACCAATCCAATTCAGACTTGTCATTTTATTGTGAAATCCCCGTAAAGGCCATGTGAGTCAGTGGCTTAAATACTGTTCAAAATGAAATGACTGTGAAAATGTTTGGCAAATCCACTTCAGCAACAATTACACATTTAAACATTTTGGGCTGATAACCCCAACTCTTTCCATCCTTGAGTTACTTTATACAACAACTGAATATCATTAATGCGGTTAAAATGTATACATTTACATACATATATGTATATATATATATATAATCAACCCGTTGATGTCAGAGACTGCATTTTGTACCAAATGGGAATCTGATTTTTAGCCTTTTATTGTACTTTTGCTTCTCTGTGAGTTTAACAGAGCGAGGTTTCAGTTAACAGACAGACCAAAAGTGCCACAAACAAAATAAAAATAAAAAGAGAACGTCTAGCAAACAACCCCACCTTGATACACCCTTTTTTTTCTTTTCTTTTTTTTTTTTGTTTTTTCAAGCTACAGGCTCAAACAACTATGGAAGCATAGAATACTCGTATATACTATGCAAGAGCCAAAAAAACAAAAAACTAACATCAATATCACATGAAAAAACCTTACTCTGTTGCTCTATTTACAGCATTTACGCTGTGTATATAGAAGGTCATTTTATTGTTTCCAGTCAGAAACGGTCAAATGGGAATTTCCTTTTTTTTTAACTTTTTTTCATTTTTCTGTATATTTTTTTGTGCCTTACGATTTTGCCTATAGATTTAGATTGAGCTGTCGAATATGTTATTGGGGATTGAACTGAAAACAAATACCCAAACTATAGTATGTCCAGCAAGAGTTAAAGAATAGCATATTCAACATGGCTGGCCGATAGGCTAACACGCAATTCAAATGATTAGAATAATCGCCGTAGGTATTTGATTTTGCTCAACTAAGGCGAATAACACCCATAAGGCTATATATATATAGTATGTATGTATTGTATATGGTCATAAAACTGTGCTACCCTTCAAAATGTCAGTTTGTCAGTGTTTAAAAAAATTTTATTGCTCTAGGCTGGGTTAAGGGCTTTAGGCTCTATTTCGTTTAAAAGTGAATTTTATAACATTTGGTGTATTTTTGTGTCTAAAGAGTCAATTGGAGCAATTGCAAAAATAGGTAGAAAATTCGATTTTTAAAGGCAATAAAGTTGACTATTATAACTTTTTTTTTCAACTTATCAAACATCAATACTAAATTACTATATACTCGATTGATAAATGATTTTCATTAATTTAATCATTGTTCTTTTATATGAAATAATTTCCCATTTATTCGAATACATTCTTAAAAAAAAGGACTCTATTTCAGTTACAAATTCTGGCTGGTTCCCCATTCATGCATATTGCCTGTGGTTGGCAATTTTGCAGAATCGTAGTAATAATTAATATCCAAATTCAGCCATTTTTGTTCACTGAAAAGTCGTATTTTGCACATTTATTATATATGGTGAGTAAAGCAGAGGGTGGCGCTGAGGCACATTTAAGAATTTTCTTGTTTGTACAGAAAGTGCCAACGTATTCGTATAATTTCGCGTTGCTGCTCATTGTCAGACGTTGGCTGAAAAATTTCCGCGTTGCTTAAAATACAGAGTGTAGTGGGAGAGATAGTATAAAAGTTGTGGTTATATATAAATGTGACTGTTTTGCCACGCCTTATAATTTATTATACATTTTGTAAAAGTGTCCAAAAATGCAAGTTGTAGATTTATTTTTGGTTTTATGCATATTTTAAGAGAGATACTTACGAGAGAATTCAATATTTCAGTTGGAAAAAGGTAAAAATAAATGAATATTACTAAGCTACATAACTTTTATTCATATATTCGTTCAAATATACATTATATATATTAGTATTTATTTATTTTGATTATAATTTATTTGGGCATGCCCAAAATTTTCTCTATTTCGCATATTCTATCTAGGACTTCTTGATTCCGAGCTCTCTGCTCTTTAAGTTTATCAGCAATTGCATCCAGTGTTGCTGCTAAGGCTAACAGAGAAACATCCGTAGTGAGAAGATCTCTGCGTGTTGGATAGATTTTGGCCACTGGTACGAGAGCAGACTGCTCGGCTTCTGGATTTAATAAAGTAGTAGTGTCGCCTAAAAAAGGAATAAATATTATGAACGGAAAAACGAAACTTTCTTTTCAAAAATACAGAACCTGAATCTGGATTCTCTATTTCTGTGTTCAAAACAGAAACTGGATCCACTATTGGCGCCTTTATTTCAGCTGTTGGTGTTGCACTCTCTTCAGCAGCTTGTAATGCTGCACTCTCCACAGCGACTAATGACTCGGCATTCTCTGTCGTCGATGGTGGTGCTGAAGTTTCTACAGAAACTGCTTGTGATACTGGCTCTGCACCACTTGCTGGTGCTTTAACTATACGTGGAAAAACTTCTTCTGGTGTCTCTACTGAGACTAATGGTATCTCTGCATCTTCCGCGTCTGCTGCAGTTGAAATCTTCACTTCAGCTGGTGATATAGAAAGCTCCTCTGCTGCTGGCAGTGCTGGAGTCTCCTCTACAGTATTTATTGTGTCAACTATAGGTGATTCAACTGCTACTGATGTATCCACAGTGATTAATGGAGCTGTTGGTTCGATTGTTGCTAGTGGTATAGGGTCCTCATTGAAGATAGGTAGTTTTGGGGTGTCTCCAGTAACTAACAATTCTGAAGTCTCCTCGGTCACTGATGGTTCTGTACTCTCCACTGCTAGCGCTAGAGCTGGTGTACTCTCAATAGATTCTAGAGTTTCCACCACGGCGGATGACGATGAAATCTCCTCTGCTAGTGCTGGTTCAGGAGACTCCACTACGGGTGTTGGTTCTGAAGTCTCTCCTATGACAAGTAATGATTGAGTCTCCTCTAAGTATTGTGGTGGTAGAGTTTGCAAATCAACTGCTGGTCCTAGAACATTGATAGAGGCTGAAGATGGAGTGGGCTCAACTATGTCTGGTGATGCTGAAATCTCCACTGGTGCTAAAACATCTACTGTGGCTGCTAGTACGGGGATCTCAGCAGCTGCTAGTTTTTGGGGAGTCTCGAGAGCCGCCGCAGGAGCTGAAGTTTCTCCAGTGGCTGGTGGTAGTAAACTCTCAATCTGGGCTGTTATTGACTCAGTCTGAACAGCGGCTGGTGCTGCTGTTTCCAATGCACCTGGTGGTGTCTCAACAGCTGTTGGAGCTTCCACGGGAGCTTGTCGTGGAGGATTCTCAACCACTGCTGACGTTTCAACGGCAGCTGGGGGTGGGGGAGTCTCAACTGGAGCTGGTAGAGCTGTGGTCTGCACCGCTGCTAGTTTTTCTGGAGTTTCCTCAGAGGCTAGTGTTATTGCAGTTTCTACAGTAGGTGGTGGTGCTAGAGTTTCCACAGTAACTAGTGGTGGTAGAGATTCAACAGCCGCTGGAGGTGCTGCAGGTTCTGGAGCTGAAGTTTCTACATCGGCTGGTTGTGCTGGGATTTCTACTGTAGCTGGTGGTGGTGGAGTGTCAACCGCTGCTGTAGTTTCCTCAGATGCTGTTAGTACTGGAGTTCCTACAGAGTCGGGTGGTACTGGAGTTTCTACTGCAGCTAGTATTGGAGATTCAACCGTTGCAGACGTTTGTACGGCAGGTGGTGGTGGAGAAGTCTCAACTGATAGTGCAGGGGTCTGCACAGCTGCTAGTTGTGCTAGAGTTTCATCTGAGGATGGGAGTACTACAGAGGCTGGTGATACTGGAGTTTCTACTGCAGCTGGTGGAATTGAAGTCTCTACAGTGACAGGTTGTCCTAGTATTTCCACTGCAGCTGGAGGTGGCGGAATCGCAACAGCTGCTTGAGTTTCATCAGAGGCTGGGGGTACTGATGTATCCTTAGCGGCTGGTGATGGCTGAGTATCAATATCGGTTGGAGGTGCTGAAGTCTCTACTGTGGTTGGTGGTGATGGAGTCGCAACCGGTGCTGGAGTTTCCTCAGAGGCTGGGAGTACTTCTGCGGCTGGTGATAGTTGAGTATCAACATCGATTGGAGGTGCTGAAGTATCTGCAGTAGCTGCTGGTGCTGGAGTTTCTACAGCGGCAGGAGGTGCTGGAGTATCTACAGCGGCTGGGGGTGCTTGAGTTTCCTCTACAGTTAGTGGTGGTGGAGTCTCAACAGCCACTGAAGTCTCTACAGCAACTTGTGGAGCTAAAGTCTCTACAGTGACAGGTTGTGCTGGGATTTCCATTGCAGCTGGAGCTGGTGGAGTCGCAACCGCTGCTGGAGTTTTCTCAGAGGCTGGTGGTACTGACGTTTCTTCTGCGGCTGGTGATGATTGGGTATCAACATCGGCTGGCGGTGCTGAAGTGTTTACTATAGTTGGTGGTAATGGAGTGTCAACGGCCGTTGCAGGTGCTGGAGTTTCTACAGCAGCTAGTGGAGCTGAAGTTTCTACAGCAGCTAGTGGAGCTGAAGTTTCTACAGCAGCTAGTGGAGCTGAAGTTTCTACAGCAGCTGGTGGTGCATCAATTTCTACAAAGGCTGGAGGTGCTGGAGTTTGAACAGCCACTGCAGTTTCTACAGCAGCTAGTGGAGCTGATGTTTCTACAGCGGTAGGTTTAGCTGGGATTTCCACTGCAGCTGCTGGTGGTGTGCTCTGAACAGCCACTGGAGTTTCTAAAGCAGATAGTGGAGCTGAAGTTTTGACTACAACTGGTGGTGCTGGAATTTCTACAGCGGCTGGAGGTGCTGGAGTTTCCACTACAGCTGGTGATAGTGGAGTCTCAACAGCCACTTGAGTTTCTACAGCAACAAGTGAAGCTGATGTTTCTACAGCGGTAGGTTGAGCTGGGATTTCAACTGCAGCTGCTGGTGGTGTGCTCTGAACAGCCACTGGAGTTTCTATAGCAGATAGTGGAGCTGAAGTTTCGACTACAACTGGTGGTGCTGGAATTTCTACAGCGGCTGGTGATGTTGGAATTTCTAGAGCGGCTGAAGGTGCTGGAGTTTCTACTACAGCTGGTGTTGGTGGTGTTTCCTCTGCAGCTTGTCCTGGTGGAGTCTCAGCAGTGACTGGAGTTTCTACAGCAGTAAGTGGAGCTAAAGTTTCAACTACAACAGGTGGTGCTGGAGTTTCTACAGTGGCTAGTGGTACTGGGGTTTCCACTGCAGCTGGTGGCGGTGGAGTCTCAACAGCCACTGGAGTTACTACATCATTTGGTTGAGCTGAAGTCTCTATCGCAGCTGGAAGTGCTGATGTTTCGACGGCTGCTGGTTGTGCTGGGGCTTTCCCCTGTGTTTCAACAAACTCTGGTGGTGTTGAAAACTCCTCTAAAGCTGATGCTACTGGAATTTCTACAGTGATTGATGTTGCAGTTGTCTTCACTGCAGCTTGTTGGGCTTCAGTTTCTACGGCTGCTGGATGCATGATTTCATTTATTTCAGTCACCACGGTTGCTTGAGCTGCCGATGTATCTTCTGTAGGTGATGCGACGGGTGTTGCTACAACAATTGTTTCATTTAAACATGCGGCAGAGTGGTCCACAGCAGCCGGTATAGTTGCCATTGTTGGTATGTACTTAGTTAAAACTGAAGATTGTTAACTTTAGAAGAGAGAGTAATTGAACACTCGGTATAAGTTCGTTTCATATACATATGCTCCTTTACTTATCCTATATATTTAGAAAAAAATTTCATGTTTTAATAAGAGTTCTATAGGTATTGTTAGCATAAGGCCATGCATATTCAATAAGTAACTAACTGAAAGCAAACGGAATACATGAAATGTGATAAGAAGCTTAGCTGTAATGGTCACCATAGCGAATAAAGATAATTTTTTTATACAAAAGAAAAAATAAATAAATAAATATATATATATGT
>JBANCX010000815.1:0-12973 GCA_037040065.1 Dettopsomyia nigrovittata | reverse complement strand
CGAGGTCGACATCGCTATCACTTGAATCGGGGTATCTCGTAGTCGAGCTCACTCGACTAGAGCTTCCTTACTTGTTTCTTTTTAAACTTAGTAAATTGAGCTTACGATTAATCGATCTGCATCAGAATAAATACGAAGAACAGGTGAGGTGATTATAGTAGCTAGTGGGTATTTCGGACTTTGAATCAGGGTTGGTTGACCCCGATTTTGTTAAATTGGGAATGAGAGTTTGGTAATTTTGCTTTTCACTCTTACCACAGCAGGAAACTTTTGTGAAAAAAATCAACTCATACCGTTTAGGCTGTGATATCAAACAGGCTGTCAGCAGAACAAACTGTTTTATATATAAAGATGTTGATATATTATATATTATATGTATATTATAACAAAGGGTTAAAAAAAAAAAAAGTTATAATATTGTGGCGTCAACAGTGTTCGCAGCAAAGCCGTTACCAAAATTGATGAAGCTTGAATTCTTAACTAGTAAGCATTTCGAATCCTATATCAGATAGGCGAACACATTCAGCCTTCTTAGTTGTTTATATATTTCTTAGCCAACTTTTGTTGTTGCTATCAAGCGGATGTCATATCAGTATTTACACGTTTTGCTGTACACTTGTACAAATTGTTTTGGCAAATTTGCTGCTATTTTGTAAGGCATTTCAAGAGGTTGACACGACCCCAATTGCGTGCCCAAATACAAACCCCTCGTTGAGAGCATACTCACACTTCAGCACGAGAACAATTCGCTGAAATTTACCGTTACACAAGTGTTGTCAACACATGTGATTGCTGCTCCTCGTCTAGTGGCCTGGTATGGGGACTTAATGGCAGGAGTTGACATAACACATTCCAGCCCAACCCACACACGTACCCACTAACACATGCATGGATATATACAATTGGCCGATGCGAACAGGCCACAAGTTATTAAAAAACAAAAAGAAAGCTCTATAAGAGTGTGCTCGACTACGAGATACCGCGAGCAGAGCTTCAATATATTAAATATTTACATGAAATGCCCTTCTGGTAGGCCCTAGCCAACTAAAAATGATAAGCTTTTTTACTTTATAACAATTGCATTCGAACCTTATGAAATTAATACTGTTGTTCAATATTTTTTTTTGTTTCTAATTATGCATGCTGAGGTCTCAGGTCATAGGAAAATGGGACCAGTTATTTGTGTTTTTTTTTTAATGTAAGAGTTGTGGGTGTGGCAGCAAATATTAGTTGATGAAAACCGATCTGTGGTAAGCTTAGTTGTATATATGTATACCGAGTTTCAACGCCATTGGTTGAATATTACACCTGTAAAACGGGGTAAAAACATTATAATATAAGTAAACTGTCTGTTCTACACACGAATCCGATTCCCAAATGTGGTATTTCTAGCTCTTTTAGTGTGTGAGACCGTTTACACATACAGGTTGACAGACATGGCTATATCAAGTACTTCTTAGGCTCGAAGATTCCGCCATATGACTTACTTTTTTATACAATTCAACAAACTTATTATACCTGTTTGCCAATTTCAATTGGATACGGGTATAAACAGACGGAAAAAAAACTTTATCATACTTTTTTAGGCGCGCTAAACAGAAATTGCACGAAAAGGCAGATGACAACGTTGTTGGCATTTGGCAAACACATTTTAGCAAATGCTATAAATAATTTTAAACGAACACCTTGCCCACCATCGACAGTACAGTGACACATTTAAGTACTGAGGGTCAGGGGTTGCCCTGGCATCACCAACCATACGGAGCGGCCACGACCCTTGGCGTATTAGTGTCGCATTGACACGGAAATTGACATGAAATTGAATCAATGCAGTAATATGTCCTTGGGGGGCAAAGATACACACCCCAAACCATACAAAAAGCCACACATACAGTGTCAGGGCCACAGAAAAGCAAGGGCGATGACTTTAAAATTTCTTTCTCTAACCAAATTGAGCTGTAGGCTTTCCGACGGCTGCGAAAGTGACTGTGCGAAATTGTCTATGCTTGACTATATGTGTGAACGCAAGTATTTTGCTTATATGTAGCAGCTTTTTTTACAGACAAAACCAATAGGGTTTTATCAAGTTGCTTAAAGACTCAACGCTTAACCCTTTAGGGTGATTACTTAAATTACTTATAACGACAAAACCAAAAAGTCCAACCCCAAGGACAGAATAAAATGTAAAAGCGAAATTAACTGCGAATTCAGCTTAGACGTATTGAATGATTTTATTTGTTGACCATATTCGTGTAGAGTGTGTCGATATAATTTGTATGTATCTACATACTTCTAAAGAAACACTGGATACCAAATTTAGTTTCTTTTGTTTTTCAAGGTTTCGTGATCTTCTGGCTTATACAGACAGCTACATAGCCTTAAATGAGTATATTGATTCGGCTGTTGATAAAGTATCAACAGCCGAGTCGATGTCTTTCCGTTTGTCTATATATATTAACGCGTCGATCTCAGAGACTATGAGAACTAGATCCCAAACTTTGCCATAACACCTCCTAAATGACAATAGAAATTTTTGAAGGTTTAATTTTTATCTTTAGTCTTGAAACTCGTTGTATAACCTATTGAGGTTACCTCTGATCGGTCTGTATCAACAAATTCTCCCAATCAAAAATCTTGTATAAGATGTATAGTATTTAGGATTCAGCAAAGATAATTAGCATCATCATATTGATCTACTTTATTTATTTCTTAACAATCGGATCAAAAATGCAAATATATAAAGCAAATAAGTTTTTTTTAATTTTTTGTTGGACAAGCGCTGGCAGCGACGATGACAATTGGTATCTTTAATCAATTACCTCGACATTCAGCATACATAATTCATTGTTTATTAAATCTATTTATGTATTTCATAACGCTCAAAAGCAAATAAGTTTTTCATGAGTGATCAGCGTAGCGACGACAGATGCAATTATAACCTTAAATCTTGAAACTGGCTGTATAAAATAAAAAATGCCATAGGAAGTAAGTGGTGGATAATTCGAAGCTTGGATCGTAGTCTAGCACACTCTACTCCGCACACACTCCACACTCGGGTCTTTTTTAATATGAGGAATTATATTTTTAAAAGAAAAATTTACTTTTTTTCCTTAATTAATTTATTTAAATATCTTATTGATTGTTATTGTCAATTGCAAGAGTGGTATGTTTAATTCGGTCAGTTGGGCATTAGTAAGTTTTTTGTGTGTGATCTATTTTGCGCTCTTTACCATCGCAAGATAACTTTCACTGCTCGTTGTTATTTTACACTTGCTCAAGTTTTGCATTTAATAATTTTCGCGCTCAGCTCTGTTTGTGTTTTTTCTGAATTACACTCAACTCTCTTACTAAATTTTCTCATGCCTATTTGTTTATTTGATTTTGTGAAAGTATGTTTCTCTCATTATTTTAGTTATTTCTTTATACTCTGATCTATGTATTTGTTTTATGACAATGTATGTAACAGGAGACATCTTCGACTCTATAATGTATTATATACACATATATATTCTTGATCAGCGTTAACAGCTGAGACGGTATAGAGATGTCCGGCTGTCCCCCTATGCGTCTGTATGCACTAACGAGTCTTTGAGAGACTATATGTGTTACTAAAACCAAAATTGGTATCCACGTTAGTTTATCTCATATAATTCTTTTTTCTGTATATGCCGATCAATCTACATCAACTTTCGATGCCACGGCTATAGCTCCTTTTATTGAGGACTAGTTAGTTATCCTGAGCTTCGCATCCGATGAAGTATAAAAAATTGGATAGACTCTCTCTGTATTTAATTGTTTAATGTAAGTTTAACAAATAAATGTAATAGCAAATTAGAGAAAAGAGAGAATCACCAAACCCGTGATCTATAGACCATACCACGTAGCTACTATCTAACCCGTAACCCGTACTCCGTAACCGGCAGGCCGCACGGGTCGACATACTTCATGGTTTTATCATCCTGGTATAGTTTGAACCTTTATAAGGATTACAACTACCTACAATTTTTATAACATGTATAATTACAACAATTATTATTATAAGACAAAATAAATAAAAATGTTGTCTCTTTAATTATAAAAAAATGCAGCAGAATTCATTCCAACACTCACTCAGTGACTCGCTCTTTTTTACCGGCCAGCTGAGTTAAATGCAAATTTTTCACTCGAACATCGCAAATAAATAACGCAAACGGTCACAAAGAAATAATAAAGAAGAATAATAATAACTGAGCAAGGATTCAACTTATATCAACTGTGCCTTGCGAGCGAGTTTGTCTTAGCGCTCTCTTTGCCTCTTTTTTTATTTTTCTATTTCTATCCGCATTTTGTTTGTCCGCTCAATGTGCTCATTCTAAGAGCGTAGCGTAAGCTACAAAATGTATGTGTTGGTGATTTTGCCTTTCCTAAAATGCAGCTCTGTAGCTCTTACCGTTTAGGTTGTGCGTTGATTGCCAATCAGTCAGTCATTGAGGACAAACCATTTTATATATACATATAGATAAGAATTTTGTCTGTCCGCTCACTGTGCTCATTCAAAGAGCGTAGCGTAGCGTTGATTGCCAATCAGTCAGTCAGGACAAACGATTTTATATATATATGTAGATAGTAGATAGTAGATAGATATACATATGTACATTGAATTTTACAAAAATAAAATATAATTTCAGTTATGATTATTATACACTTTTTTGTCCTTTTAAGTGACTTCCATATGCCCTTGTTTCGGACAACTAATACATACCAAAATGTATAGAACAATATTATCATTATTAATATTTGTTTGTCTTATAATCTGTTTTCAACTTACAATCAGTCAATCTTTTAGATAGAGATCGGGTTTCTATATCATATTGCTATCATAGTAACAATGATTAAAAGAAATTTATTTGTGACCAATTTTCGATGGGTCTCAATACATAAATTACATCAAGCACAAAATTTTATTATAATTTTGTCAAACACACGAGCGCCATATTTAAGTTACTCTTATTGGCGCTGCTTGTGTTGATTATGATGAAGGCAACATGAAAGAAAGGCAACACACGCACATTCGTGCGTAATGGCAGAGAGGGTAGCCAGATCACGCATGTGTAGAACTGGAAATCCGTTGAGGATGTTACACATTTTCCACTTTTCACACACATGACATGGCTCGGAACACCATATACTCTAAGGGCATACAAAATAATAAAAGAAACAAGTAAAAAAGCTTAAGTCGAGTGTGCTCGACTACGAGACACCCCGATTCAAGTGGAAGTACCCACTAAATACTAGTAAAAAATTTCAACTGTTAATCGTTCTTTCGATTTGCGGGGGTTGTGGGGGAAAATAATAATATTAAATTAATAATAATTATTAAAATTAGTAATATTTTAATTTAATTATATCTAGTCATAATAAAATTTATATATTTTAAATTATTAAATCATTAGCGTAAAAAAGAAAACAAATATAATATAATTAAATTGTATTTTAATTTAACTTTAGTTAAAGAAAAAAGAAGTTAAAGAAAATAAAAGTTAAACAGACATACAAGATTTTATTGACAAAAATATTTGTTTGACTTTCACAAATAAAAAAGAGAAAATAATTTTAATAATAATTTTATTTATTAATTTTTATCAACTCAGTTTTTATCAAGTATGTAATTTTTTTTAATAATTGTTGAACAGAGCTGTTAAATATGTCTACTGTTAACAGAACAAAGAAGGAAGAGGAATGTGCAAAAGTTTCCAATGATCGGTCACATTGGAGAGAACTGCTGCTGTCCATCAATTTTGTTTTTTGTGTTCTTCTTAATTATTCTGTATTATTCTGTATTCTGGCGAGCGTGTGCAAACGTACATATGTATGTATAAAGAAAATATAATTTGAATATAAATAAAATTAAAACTACCAAAGTGCATTTTATTCAGTTGTGGGTCTTAATGATTATCTTTATAATCTATATTTAATAAAACTATAATAATAATATTATTATTATTTAAATTGCGTACTGATAATTATTATAGCTGTTTCTCGCTCTGGCCTCTCCAGGGCAGATTTTTATTGAAAAAGTTGTGGGCATTACATCCTACATCTGTTGATAGCGACGTTGCAGTCGTAGATCCGAGTCTCAAGGCAATAATTACAAAATTGCACTTATAAAATCTTTATTTTTCTATTTGGACAAGTGGTGGGCGGAAATATAAAAAATATTACATACATTGTCACAAAACTATACATAATACCCCTTTTCCATTTTTCAAATACATCTGGGTATAAATGCAACTATATGGTAGAGCTTGTTGATGTTGGAATTAAGAAGTCGAAATGGTTTCTGCAGTGAAGAATTCGATCTAAAAGTTTGGAGGACTATAGGTGTGTAGTTACGTTTTTATGTTCTTGAATTGGAAAAGTTGAGTTAAACAATTATTTTAGGACAGTTCATATCTCCATGGATTAGTTGGTGAACAAGCCTACTTTCGTATGGTGTCATTCGTTGTAAGTTGTAAGGCTTCGGAGACCAAAGCGTAAACAGATTTTTTTACCCATTCGATCCGAAGCTTATGTTTCCAGCACTGTGGAGGTCAGAGGAGGTTAGACCTGTTCTCAAGAATCGGCTGAACAATAGAGATATTCAAAGCCTTGGTTACAGAGGGGTCCTCGAATGCCTTTGACCATTTTATTAGAATGGGTGTACTACCCATGCCCTTATTGACTATTGTATAATTGCACAATAAATATAAATTTATGATAAATGAGAACACCCAGATAATGATAATCCCTTTAGAGAGAGTGTTAGCACAAAGCATATAAGAAACAGATGTTATATTGATCCTATCAATAGTTATTAACTTACTTTTGGCCAATTTAAACCTAATAAGTTTGCCATGCACCAAAAGATCTTCCTGCAATTTAAGGTGATCTGTTCAACTTTGTATTACAAACAAAGCTTAACATCATGAGCATATATTAGTACCCTGGAATAATACAAGACTTAGAGCAGACCAGTAATAAAGGTCAAGTGGACTGCCTTGAGGAACACTAGACGTAACATATAGTGACTTAGAGTGGGAACTTTTAAGGAGAACTGTTTGGGATCTACCATCTGAGTAGAAAAAATGGATCTGCGCTGCATAAGCCCATGTTAGAGCGGGAATATAATCTTTATATATGAAATTGGTTGTCCTGACTGATTGACTGACTGAGGTCATCAGAGCTGAATTTTTTACAGCAGTTACATGGTAATGACTCGGAGCACTTAGGAGTTATTTCCCTCGAACAACTCCAAGTTGGGGAAAAAGGGCAAAAAGGGACTTACATCTCTCATTTCCCAACTGATTTCCTTCAAATTTAGTTTGTGCACTCCAATTATAAAATAAAAGCAAAAGGTTCTTCACACTCAAATCTTTTAAGCCCCAAAATTGGGATCACTTTGCATAGGCTTATCAGAGAGAGTTAGACTGTAATACACATCAGCTGTGTGAACATCGACATTGTATAGGTTCTGAGAAAAGACAACCCGGTTTGACAGGCAAAATTACCAGTACATGCGCAGTGTAGCTTACACTCACAAGCAAGAGCATGTTTATTATACCCGAAATAGAAATAGAAAAATAAAAAAAAGAGGCAAAGAGAGCGCTAAGACAAACTCGCTCGCAAGACACAGCTGATATTAGTTGAAGCCTTGCTCAGTTCCGTTATTCTTATTATTTATTATTTCTTTGTGGCAGTTGCGTTATTCATTTGCGATGTTCGAGAGAAAAATTTGCATTTAATTCAGCTGGCCGGTGAAAAAGAGCGAATCTAAGAGTGAGTGTTGGAATGAATTCTGCTGCATTTTTGTTATAATTAAAGAGACAACATTTTTATTTATTTTGTCTTATGATAATAATTGTTGTAATTATACATGTTATAATAATTGTAGGTAGTTGTAATCCTTATAAAGGTTCAAACTATAACATGATGTTAAAATCATGAAGTATGTCGATCCGTGCGGCCTACCGGTTACGGGTTACGTGGTATGGTCTATAGATCACGGGTTGGGTGATTCTCTCTTTTCTCTAATTTCCTATTACATTTATTTGTTAAAATTACATTAAACGATTAAATACAGAGAGAGTCTATCCAATTTTCTATACTTGATCGGGTGCGAAGCTCCAGGTAACTGGCTAGTATATGTATATATGTACATATGTAGTTAGATATAGATTACAGTTTAATGAAATTTTAAAGCATGCTGTCAAACTATGCACAATCCTTCTTTACCTGGGAAACTGTTAACATCCAAATGAAAGGGAGAAGTATAGAATTGAAATAGTATCAAATTTAGAATAAAGAGTCATTGCACCACCATGTATCGTTTCCACCCACTTTCTGCCTCATAAATTTCATGGCGAAATCGTTAAATTTTAATAAAATTAAAGCGTATCAAACGAGATTTGTTCGCAAGGCGACATTATGACGTTGATGTCACAGCAGCAGATGCTAACGCAACGACAACTGTGGGTCTTCTTGTAGTGAACAGCATTGTCCTTACAAACTTTATACTTGTTCGCAGTCTGGTTTTATCTCGTGTTTATTGTATCAACAGTCGCTTCGCTTTAAAATAATTTAAGGATACGACTGCTGTAGTACAGCCATTGCAAGGCCATATGCAGTTAAGCAGCAATAGGGTGGGTGCTAGAAATGGTTGAAGAAAACGCCTATGCCATTGAGGTATCTTTAAATACTTACAAGAGTCGATGTTTTGCAACTCGTTAAAGGATTAAAATCATTTAACTGTATTTTTCAGCCTCTTTATATTATTTGCTCCCATTGAAAATTGGGTTATTGTCCTGTTTCTTTATAATAAAGTATTGAAAATTTAACAGGAAATGGAATCACAGCAGACCTCAACAAGGTCATGATGAACATACATGCCTGTCTGTCCGTATGACAACATTAATTTGTAATTTGTGATTTTCACAGTCGACTGTCGCGACGGCGACAGGTGCAATTTTAATATTTAGTCTACAAACTCGCTAAAAAAAGTGAGATGCCATGCCCAGAATGCCCAAAATAGATAAACTCTTATATAATATCATTGGCATCATAATATATACTTACTGTGCTAATTTCAGAACGATCGGATCAATATTGCAAGTTTTAAAAAGCAAACAAATTTGTAATTTGTCCGTACTGCCGTTTGAATTGTTGTTGCTATTATAAATAACGATGGGGTTTATCAACGCTTAAAAAGTGCTATGTCGTTATCGAGCACACTAGACCAGAGCATCCTTAGTTGTTTATATTTGGCAATACTCAGATTACTATTATTTCAGTTTTTCTTCATATGCTACTTCGCTTTCATTTCATTGTAAAATTAAATTGACTAAATTTACTTTTCAAGCATTGCTAAGGAAAAGTGTGCCTAGCAGCAATTTAAATTCGTATTGAATATCAACACAATAAGTTGATTAGCTCCAAGATCAATAGGATTTCATCACAGGGAGGAAATGTCAAAATACTTTTGTCTATAAGCATTCAACTTGCGAATGAGAAAAATGCGTTAATCACATAACGAAATTAAAACAAATTCTTTCAATTCTACTTTTTTCTTACATGTACTTTGCTCTACAGTAGATAAAAAGAAGTACGATATGACGGTACTTTTCGGGCCTTTAAACCAAGCAGACTGACTTATTAATCTATATAATTTCATTTTGTGCTAGAATCATAAGATATGGATACATACATGTGTAATGAAGAAGGTTTGAATAGTAAGGTACTAACTGAAAACTTATTTTATGAAATTCAACATGACCATTGATTTAATAATAACTTAACTAAAGCATACTAATTTAAAATTAAATGCATTAGGGCTAATTGTATAAATGGTTCAATATATGAGGACTATAGACAGGAATACTCTATTACGGCCCAGCAATTCTCCAGTTATCAAAGGTGTGTGTAGTAGCTAAGAAGCTTACATACCTGGCAACTTGAAGGGTAATCCGGCCATAAGCCGATCAGACACAAAATGCTGTGACCCAAAAGCGAACGGATGGAAGCCTTGATGACGCACCTTCGACCGCGGCTCTCGTGGACCATCCACAGTTACTTTTATGGCCTTAGTATAGGTGGCTATTTGTATAGGATTCGTAGAGATGATGATTGTGAGAGTAAAACTCTTACCTAAAAGAAAAAAAAAAGTGACATGGATAAAACTTAGTACTAATACATACAGATACAAATCATACCCTGTGCCCAGTAAAAGCAACAACAATTCAAAGCCATGCTTTACAGGTCTTTTTGTGGTTCCACCCATTCATATACAGACAGACTGACTGATCAGAAATAAATATATGTATGTAGTTTATAGGATCAAAGTTGCTTTAGCAGCTTCAGCTTAGTACATACTACTCGTACATACATATATCCATACGACCAATCCATTTGGCTATGAAGCTTAATAAGCCCCACACGTGTGTCAAACTACTTTTGTGGCTTTTGGCTGTTCAAACAGCGTTGAGATGTATGTATGTATGTATGTACACATGTATGTGATCTTCCCCGGTCTTCTAGATTTTGAAGCGTTAGCCAACAGTGGTCTTCGTTTTAAAAAAAACTGTATAAATCTTATAGTAGCACATTATGTATATATTTTAATAACTTGTAAATCGGATTCGCAATTGCAAGCTGATAAGTGATTGTACTACGTTGCCCATATGGAGTCGATGTAAGTAATGTTGAGTGGAAAGATGGCATAATGGGTGTTTGCATTTGCAAGGGTAAGTTAGAAAGAAGGAATAGCAATTGCAGTGTGATGCACGAAGCATCGATTGATCAAATATTTATTTGCGAATATACATAAATCTCAGATTGCCGGCATAGATTTAATGAACTTATCTGAGCTGAAACTCGTGATCTCAAGACTTTATTTTTGTAATCAACTTTTTGATTGTATAGTAAGATCACATCTAAATTTAAACGATATCGTTAGATTTTTCATCATTCTCTTCCCAATCAAAACCAGTATTTCAAAATTAATTATAATGAACGAAACCGATTGAGATTGTAAAGGAATATCAAGATTCTTCCTTTTATATATTTATTTAAAAATTTATATTTATATTAATATATTTATTTAGCGGGTTTTAGGTCAGTTGTTTATCTTAATAAAAGATAAATAACTTAATTTGCGCCTCGCTCAAGAAAACAGTGAGCAGGATGTCTGTATAGTTATTTCGGAAAGCTCCAACACTTTCCTCATCAGCAGACTTTGCTATCGACTGAAGCCGCGCTTCAACCATACCATCATTACAATACTAGAACCATTTGGGAATTCTTTGTGCGTGTAATGATGACGTAGCCAAAGAGCGTTGCATACACATACTTTCGTCGTACTGTTTTTTGAGGTTCTTAAACTGCCAATTTAAACTGCAAGCTACATCGAGCAAGCCAAAATAAAAATTGCGTCCAAATTGCAGTATTTTGGCTAAAAATAATAGTATTTATATTAATATTTATTTAAATTTTTTGGTAAAACTAGTTCTCAAATTAAATATTAGTAAAATTTAGAAATTCAGAATTTCGAGAGTACGAGTTGCAATGGATTCTTCCTTAGAGCACATTTTATCAACACTAATGGTCCCAAATGAACTTTCCGGAATTTGAATCTTTTTATACCCCGATTCATTGAAAATGAAAAGGTGACATTTGAAAGGTGCTATCAAAAGAGCTATAAAAGCTAGAGACCTGATTGTGTGTACAAAAGGTGAACATTTTCACCTGTAATTTTAAAACTCTCTACATGTACTATTGAGCTTACGACTAATCGATCTGCATCAAAAAATTTGTTGGTTGCCACGCCTACAACGCCCAAAACCTAAAAGTGCTAATAACAAGGGTTGTATTTGACGTATGACCTTGAGGCTGAGCAGGCACAATTGGCATCATAATATTGATCTACTGTATCAATGAACGGCCTACTGGATCAAAATCATAGAATTTTTTTACTTTTTCTGGGATAGGCGCTAACAGAGACGACGACAGGTGCAATTATAATCATATGACCTTGAAACTCGGCATAGATGATTGGAATATTACAATTTATCAAATGTACCAATATGACATAAATGGGATCAAAAACAAACATTTTATAAGAAATCAAGTTTGAAATTGCTGATTTTCACAGGTGACAGGTGAATTACCACCTATAGTCTTCAAACTGGCTACATACACAATTGAGCTTACGAACAATCGATCTGCATCAAAAAATTTTGGCTACCACAACGCCAGAAATTAAAAGCGTGAATAGCAGGTGTAATTTTCAACATATCAACGATTTTTTTTGCTCCAGGTATTCCTTACAAGGTCACGAACCCAACCTGTGAAAATATTAAAACTTTGCCTCTAGGAGCATCTTTTACCAATTTCATGTTATTGTCGCAGCAATTTGGAGCCCTAAAAATAAGCTGCGCGCACATGTTTACATATACATACATACGCATGTACGCGCACATGTATACACACACATGCAAATATGTACGCACATTTGCATACGAATTCGTTGCTGGTGATGACTCACCACGTTCAAGGAGCGCTAGATTTCAATTGTTATTGCTTTTATTTCGTATGCATGGTTTTTGTACATGTATGTGTGTATAAACATATGTTTCGAAATAACTGTTTTAACTAAGATGATTTTCTTCGTTATCGATAACTCGATACGTTTATCGAAACTAATATATTTGAATTTATTGAAGATCATTTAATTAATTTACGTAAATTTCGGTAATTAATTCATAAAATTATTTTTTTATTTAGCTCGTTATATTTTATAAGAGCTGTTGATATATTATAAAATTCATAAATTGTCTTTAATAATTAATTTACCTAATTCTGCTTACGCGCCTTATCGCTGTGTGATCCGCTTATCGATAGGCGATGTCTATCAAATTTACACAGCAGCCAAATATTTCACTTGTGACATGAGATTGGCATCATA
>JBANCX010000813.1:0-12995 GCA_037040065.1 Dettopsomyia nigrovittata | reverse complement strand
TGAAACTCAGAATGTATATTAATGAGTTGACAACTGATCGAACTGCATCAAAAAATTTTGGATGCCACGCCCACAACACCCACAATCGGAAGCGGCCCACCCACCCCTGTTGCTATCTCAAGAACTATAAAAGCTAGAGACACGAAATTTGGTATTTAGGATTGTGTGTAGTGTAGAAAATAAAAGATAAAATTGATTTTTCCAAATGCCCCTCACCACCCCCCTCAATCGAAAAAAACGATTTACAAGTGCAATTTTTCACCTGAAGTCATGAAACTCGCTACATTTACTATTAAGCTAACGACTGACCGATCTGCATCAAAAAGTTTTGGATGTCACGCCCACTACGCGCAAAATCAAAAATTGCCAATAACAGGTGTAATTTTTCACCTGTCACCTTGAGACTCAGCATAGCTGTTGGGCATCATAATCTTGATGTACTGTACCAATTTAATGTTTATCGGATCAAAATTGTAGATTTTCTAGAGCAAACAAGTTTGTCATTGGTATTGGCAAGGAGCCTAGCAGCAACACTTGGATCGGGGTGTCTCGTAGTCGAGAGCTTTCTTACTTGTTTATTTCGATTTTCAGGAAGTTTTTACAATTTTAATAGATTTCTCTTTCATTTGCCAATTGAACAATTCCATCCATTCGCTTCTAATTTATCAATCAACTTTCAATCAATATTCTCAACTCTCACTCTCAGTTTTGAGGTGTGCGAAAACAAGGCTTGGCCCCAAATCACAGATCAACGCCAAAAAATCAAACAAATTTAATTGAACATTTATGAAAATCGAGTTGAAAAAATATGTAGAAAGTGACAAACTTATAAAAATGTTCAATTTTTTTAGTATAAATTGATTTATTTGCAGTTTAAAGAAATCTATGAAATAACATCCAAAAAAATATTAATATTCAATAAATGAATATTAATTAAAGCCAAATTAAATGATTGCTATAAACCATTGAATAATGCCCAGAAACCCGATTGAAATAATATAAATATTTATAATGTTGCAAAAAAAAAAAACAGCTAAAAAAGGCTGATAATAATAGCCAAACCCTGGGCGACCCGACAACAAACGGTTTCGAGTTACAAACGCTTTGCGATGCGTCTCATAGACGCTTCTCTAATGAACGGATACATTAATTAGCACATAATTAATGGATTGACTTCAAGAAATATATATTGATAGAGCTACATAGATAGCTAGCATCCCCCAAAAGACCCCAAAAGCCGATGGGCAACAGCCGTCCTACCTTAAAAAAAACAAAATACAGAAAAATGAAAATGAAAATGAAACATAAAAATTAATAAAAAAAACTTTGCAACTAATGACATAATAATAATTTTAAGCGTCTGCTTTTTTAAATAATTTATTTTAGCATAATTTTGTGTCTTTGTTGTTGTATTTTCGACTCAATAATAATCTATAAAATAATATATATTTACTTTATCGTAAATATTCATGTTTTTATTTGCGTTTCTTAACATATTTTGCGATTGTTTTTCTTACGCGCGCAAATTATGATAAAAATTACGAAAAAATGCATTTTTTCAGTCAATTTTCAATTGAATTTTCTGAATTTTGGTAAAATGAAAGATCAACTAACTATTGAGCTTCGGTATTAATTTCATTAGAATTGGACAAAGGACAACAAAGTTATAGAAGAATGAAAAAATCAAACCTTAAAAAATACAGAAAAATGAAAATGAAACTTTGCAACTAATGACATAATAATAATAATCTTAAGCGTCTGCTTTTTTAAATAATTTATTATTATTATTTTTTAGCATAATTAGGCAATGACAGAAAAAAAAAAACATTTTCACAATCGGACACACGCTAGACTAGCTTGAAACAAGCTAAAACGAAAAGAAAAACTGAACTCAATTATTGAAGCAAGTGTGATTTAGCTTCAAAGACAAATTTTTATTAAATTAATAATTAATTTTTTAGTTTTTTCAAGTATGTTTTATATATATAATTGCAATACGGATACAAAAAATAAATAATTTCATTTTATTTTGTTGTTGATATTGAATTTCAGAGCATTTCGAATGAAATTTCGGTAATAACTCAATAAATACAAAACAAACAAAATTTCGATTTTTTTTTTTTCTTGTTCAAATTTGCATATCAAACAAAAGAGCGAGAGAGCAACATAGCTGATAAAGCAGCTGCGAAAAAAAAAAATGTTGCGCAGGCGCAACATGAATTAATGAAAGGCGGCCGTGTCTTTGGCCCATCACTGAAGATGTCTGCGATACACACACACACACAGACAGACACAGCGAGAGAGACACACACACAGAGAGAGAGACACACATGCGAGCGCACGCACACACACACACAGTGATGGCTGAACTAATGCAGAGCCCTTGTATAAAATGCGTGAACAGGTCAAGCTGGGCCATCATTGAACGGTTGGACATCGAGGGCTTAAGCACGACCAACGTTAAAATGAATGTAAGTGCTAAACAACAAAAACATCAAACGACAGCAGCAG
The DNA here is from genome assembly GCA_037040065.1 of Dettopsomyia nigrovittata. Lineage (NCBI taxonomy): Eukaryota > Metazoa > Arthropoda > Insecta > Diptera > Drosophilidae > Dettopsomyia > Dettopsomyia nigrovittata. The sequence continues at coordinate 10,484 of JBANCX010000813.1, read as the reverse complement.
CAGCAGTGACACAAATAAAATTATTAAAAAATATAAAAAATAAATAAATGCAACAATTATAGATAAAAAAGTGCAAATGTGACAAAAGTTGAATAAAAAAAAGCTAAAAAAATATATTTAAATTTTAATATAAATTAAAATAAATGAAATTAAATCAATTAAATAAATAAAATAAATAAAATAAAATATAAAAAATATTAAAAATTTAAAATAAAATATAAAAAAAAATAAAAATAAAATGGAATCTAAAAAATATTTAAAAAATATTTAAAAAAAAGAAAACTTTTTCGACTGAAAAACAATTATTTAAAAGTTTAAAATAATTTATTTGTTTTTTTAAATAAATTTATTTTTTAATTTTTTTTTTGTGAATTTCTTTTTATTTTTTTGGTTGTGCAACAATTTATTTATTTTTTTTTGAAATTTTTTTTGTTTGTTATTAAAAAGTGCAATATAAAAAATGCAAAAATTTTAAATTTTTTATGCAACATCCTTGGACCGAAGCTTTTAACGTTTAGGCAGCGCCTTGCTAAGCAAAATACAAAAACCAAAATATTCCACAAAAATGAGGAATAAATAAAAAATAAATACAAAAAAAAATAAGGATTAAAAACTAATAATAATTAAATAAATTTAATAAATGTATTTATTTAGCGGGCTTAAGGTCAGTTATTTATCTTAATAAAAGATAAATAACTAAATTTGCGCCTCGCACAAGAAACAGTGAGCAGGATGTCTGTATAGCTCAAGAAACAGTGCGACGAAAGTATGCTACACATAAAATGTAAAACTTTTTGCATTTTATGTGTATGCAACGCTCTTTGGCTATTTCATCAGTGCACGCACAAAGAATTCCCAAGTGGTTCTAGTGTTGCAATGATGGTATGGTCTAAGCGCGGCTTCAGTCAATAGCAAAGTCTGCTGATGAGGAAAGTGTTGGAGCCTTCCGAAATGTAGCTAGACAGACATCCTGCTCACTGTTTCTTGAAGCGAGACGCAATCTTAAGTTATTTATCTTTTATTAAGATAAGCAACTGACCTTAAGCCCGCTAAATAAATACATTTAAAACTTAAGAGGTCGCTAAAAATAATATAATAAATTTAATAAAATTAGAACAAATAATAAATAAATAATAAATTAAATATTTAATTAAAGCCAGGAAACTATAAATTAAAAAAAATATATATTTAATAAATAAATATAAATAATTAATTATTGAAAAATTAACTTAAAATTAAACAAATTCAATTAAAAATTGTATTTAATACAATAAATTATTAAAAACATTAAATTAAATAATTCAAAATAATTGAAATATTTTATATTTTATATTTGATTTAATATTTTAAAGTTTTAAATTTATTTCTTGCGAAATTTATTTTTTTAATATTTTATTTTCTTGAATAATATTTTATTCATTCAATTGTATAAAATATATTTAAGCACAAATAATAAATTAAATAAAATGCAATAATTTAATGATTTACAGAGAAATAAACTTAAAATGAAACAAAAGAAATATTAAAAATTTTAAAAATTTAAGAAAAATATTTAAGAAAATTGATTGAAAATTGTATTTAAGCATGAATTTGTTTAATATTTAATTAATTTATTTTTTGTGTCATTTCTGAATTTCCATTAATTTTGTTATTTTTATACCCCGATCCATTGAACAGTGGAAACAACTGTCCGTCTGTATGTATGAACGCGTCGATCTCCAGAGACTATCAAAGCTACAGTAAACCACCAGCCCCCCTCAATCGAAAAAAACGTTTTACTGGTGCAATTTTCCACCTATTGTCTTAAAACTCAGAATTTATATTAATAAGTTGACGACTGAGCGAACTGCATCAAAAAGTTTTGGATGCCACGCCCACTACGCCCACAATCGGAAGCGGCCCATCCACCCCTGTTGCTATCTCAAGAACTATAAAAGCTAGAGACACGAAATTTGATATTTAGGATTGTGTGTAGTGTAGAAAATAAAAGATAAAATTGATTTTTCCACATGCCCCTCACCAGCCCCCTCAATCGAAAAAAACGATTTACAAGTGCAATTTTTGACCTGAAGTAATGAAACTCGCTACATTTACTATTAAGCTAACGACTGACCGATCTGCATCAAAAAGTTTTGGATGTCACGCCCACTACGCCCAAAATCAAAAATTGCGAATTACAGGTGTAATTTTTAACCTGTGATCTTGAGACTCAGCATAGGTGTTGGGCATCATAATCTTGATGTGCTGTACCAATTTAATGTTTATCGGATTAAAATTGTAGATTTTCTAGAGCAAACAAGTTTGTCATTGGTATTGGCAAGGAGCCTAGCAGCCACACTTGGATCGGGGTATCTCGTAGAGTCGAGCACACTCGACTAGAGCTTCCTTACTTGTTTTCAAACATTTTATTTATTGCAAAATATTTCAATTACAAATTGATTAATTAACCGAAATTATGTTTTTGTGTTTGTATCTTTGAAGTTGAAGCTTGTGGGTCTCTTGACATTAGCTGCCTGCGGATTAGCTGCAGCGGATATCTCATTGAAGCAATCGAATAGATTTGAGGAGAGCAACTATGGTAATTCACGTTATCAAATCTTTGAGGTGCACAATCATTATGAGGGCAAGGGTCACAATGGCTACTTGCCACCAACAACTGCAACCACACATGAGGAGATACATATACATCAGCAGCAGCATCCGCAGCAGCAGCAGCAGCACCAACAGCAGTTTGAAGCTGATGATGATGTCTCCTTTTTGAGTTTTGCTGATAACGAACATTTGCCACAAGCTCAACAACAACAGCAACAACAACAACGTGCCACAGTTGCCAGCCATGTGGCAGCAGCAGCAGTGCAGCCAGTGTCAGTGCCAATACCATTCCCATCCAACTATCAACATGATTTTCAACGCAAGCAACAGCAGCCGCGACAGTTGCCGTTGCAGGCGCAGTCAGTTGCTTATAGAGCGCCTGCTTACTTGCCACCAACAGTAGCAACGACGCCAAGTCGACCACAGGTGCAACAACAAGTGTATCAGCAGGCACCAGCAGCACAACAACAATATGTACATCAGCAGCAACAGCAAGCGCAGCAGCAACAGTTGCAGCAGCCAGCTAGCTATCAAGCGCCTGACTATTTGCCACCACACAGCAACAGCTTGCCACAGTTGCAGCAGCAGCAGCAACAGATCATCTCGAAGCCTGCATACAGAGCCAATGACTACTTGCCACCCACGACGACAGCAACGGTTGCCAGTTATACGCAACAACATCAGCAACAGCAGCAGCAGCAGCCCGCTTACAACGCTGAACCTTATTTGCCACCAACTAGCAGCAGCAGCAGCAGCAGCACAACCACCAGCAGCAACAGCATTGCAACTGCCACAAATTATCAAGCACCTGGCTATCTGCCACCTGGCTATGAGTTCAACAATCCTGAACTTGTGCAACTGCCCATACAACAGCAGCAGCAGCAGCAGCAACAGCAGGCACCACAGCAAGTGCCACTAGCAACACAAGCGCCTGCTGCCACGCCCACTGCTGCATATCGTGCACCAGACTATTTGCCACCTGGCTATGACTTTGCCAATCCCGATCAGTTGCCATTGAATGCGATTGCAGCACAACCAGAGCCAGCAGTACAACCAATTGCTGCCGTGCAACAGCAACAACAGCAACAACAGCAACCAACAGCAGCTGAGTATCGTGCACCAGACTATTTGCCACCTGGTTATGATAATGTTAAGCCACAGCCACAGAGCAACATTGTCTATCAGCCAGCACAGCAACAACAGCAGTTGCAACAGCAGCAACTAGTGCAGCAAGTGCAACAGCAACAGCAACAGCCACAGCAAGTTGCACAGCCCGGCGCCCTACCCGATGGCTATGAGTTCACAAGGCCCGAGAATGCAGAGGCAGCAATTGCTGAGTTGCATAGCCTGCAAACGCAAACGAAATTGTTAAAGCAGCAGCAACAATTGCAGCTGCAACAGCAACAGCAGCAACAACTGCAGCTGCAACAGCAGCAGCAGCAGCAACAGCGTCAAGTTGTCTTACAAAACTCTAATATTGTTTATGGTGTGCCCAAGCAACAGCAGCAGCAACATACGACGGCAACAGCAACAACCAGCACCGTGGCAACAGCAGCAGCAGCAGCACCTGTTGTTGCACCACCCACACAACACACACACATACACACGCTGAGCAGCTATATGAATACAGTGCAACCGTATGCACGTTACGCTCAACCACAACCACAACAGCAACAGCAGCGACCACAGCAACAACAACATTACGTGCAACAGCAGCAACAGCAACAGCAATTTGTTGCTGTGGCACCAATGTATCGTGAACAAACAAAACGTCCACATTTCTATGCACCCGGCATGTCGTATGCCAGCAATGCATTGCCAACACAATATCATCAACATCATCATCACTATCAGCAACAACAACAGCAGCAACAGTTGCCGCTGCGCACCAATACACTCAGTCTGCAGGCTCAACAATCGTTGCAAAAGTTTATGCCACGCGAAATGCAATTGGCGGTGAATGTTGCTGTTGCTGCCGCCGCACCAGTGCCACGTGGCAGCTCCAAGGTGCGCACAGTGCAAATTGTTAAACCAAATGCGTTGCGCACATTCAAAGTACTTGAAACATTGGATGCTGCTGGCGTCAAGACAATCAAAATTTTGGGTGCAAGCAATGAACAGCCGACGGGTCATCATCATGTTGTCCGTGTGATAACACAGGATGCCCATCAAGTGGAGACACATGTGCAGACGGTCAAAATATTCGACGATCAATTGGATTATGCGCCACAGCAGCAGCAGCAACAGCAGCAGCAGCCTCAGCAACTTCTACGTTTGGGTGCTCCTGCTGCTGCTCCTGCTGGTTACTTGCCACCAGCATTGGGACGACCACGTACACGCATCGTACGTAGCTCTGACTCAGCATCAACAATAACAAATAGTTCGAAAATAACGCGTCTGCTGCCAGTGGCAAGTCTATAAAACAAAAAAACAGAAAAAAAATGGTTGCAACAAATGTTGTTGCAACTATATGCATAAGCCTAAGCACTGATTAGTTGTTTAATGTACAAAAGAAAATTGATTTTTTTTTTTTTTATCGAATTTCGATATCGATTTGTTGAATTTATTTGTTATCTATACACACACACACACACACACGCACACGCACACATTATTAATTGCGATTTTGTCTGTGTGCGTTTTGCACGCGTTTTGCGCGCTGTTTAAAACGCGCGCAAGCGCTCGCTCGCTCTTCATTTATATTATTATTCGCGTTTCTTCTTTGGTTATGCTTTCAATGCCAAACAAAAACAATTTCTTACCTAATAAAAAAAAATAAAAGAGAGAAAAATACAAACTAAATAAAATTGTGTTCCACTTATTTGATGAAAAATGATGTAGAAAGATGATGAAGAAAAACAAAGTTTTGACCTTCATTGATTTCGGGCCAAGAGAAAGTCGCCATGTTGTTGTTTGTCTGTTTGTTTGTTTGTTATTTGTGTCTCTGCTTTGCAGTCGTTTTGATTATTTTCTTCTTCTTGTCTCTGCTGCGCCTATTATCATTTGATTTTGCATATTTAATGCGTATACGCCTCGTTGGCCAACTTAATTTTGATTGACACTCAACAAAAAGTTCAATGAAAACCAAAGAAAACTAATCAAATGATTAACAATGAAATAAATAAATTGTTGATCCAAAGGCTTTTAACTCTTTTTTGTATGTATGTATATTGTACCGGACGCATCGATAAATAAATAAATTGCAAAATCCAACTTGTGACATAATTAGAGATGCTTCATGCGATCATCATCAACAACATCATAATGTTTAGGTTGACGCCTAAGAGTAAAAGTTCGTTGTTGAGCCAACATTGAGTCAACATTTCATTGGAATTGTTTAATTTTCAGAGTTGAATGTCAAACAAACAAATAATAGATAATCGATAAACGATCAACGATCAACGTTAAACTCTTGCAACAGTTTTTCAAATTTATTCATTTTGTTTAACATTAAACAATCTTTTTTTTAACTTTCAAAACATTTTTTGATTATTTCAGAATCGGTTTATAAGAGTCTAAAGCCGAACAATGAGGAAATCTTCTTTTCCGGACATAATGGGATGCAATAGGACGCAAAATGGTTCAAAGGTTTATAATGGGAAACAATCTGGTTTCAGAGGATCGTAATAGAACAAAGGTTTATAATGGGAAACAATCTGGATTAAAGGATTCAAATAGGATACAATATAGTCCACTATAAATCAAAGGATGATATCAATTAACAAAAACTCTAGCTCGACTACGAGATACCTCGTTCCAAGTGCTGCAGTGATGCCGATGTCGCTGCCAGCGCTTCGCAACGATCAATGACAACTCTGTAAAACTTGCAATTTTGATCCGATCGTTAAATAATGAGTACATTAGATCGGTCTAACGATAAGAATTATTTATACTCAACGTCAAGGTCACAGATGAAAAGTTGCACGTATTATTCGAGATTTTTTTTTAATTTGGGCGTTGTGGGCGTGTCATATCGAAAGTTTTTTAATGCACATCGGTCAGTCATAACCATATTAGTGTAGATGCCGAGTTTCAAGACAATAACTACTAAAATTTCGCATGTAAATCGTTATTTTCGATATTAGTGTACAGCGCGCGATATACACGAACCTAGATACCAAATTTAGTGACTGTAGCTCTTATAGTCTCCGAGATCGATGCGTTCAAACATACAGAGAGACGGAATTTTTATCAGATGGATAAAACAATAACTTTTCAATCAATTCTCAAAGAATATCATAATACTAATTGTAAATATCTTTTTAATCGTTTTATATCGTAATATCGAAAATAATATTATTTTATTACGGAACGCTTAACAAAATCCAACCAAATTCCGCCCCTATGAACGCCAACAAAGATCAATGGATCCAATTCAATGCCCGTTTCGGTGCGTTCATTGACATGCACCTGATAGCGATGGACAATGGCGGCCAGAGCGGCTTTGGTTTGTGTCAAACCCAAACGGATGCCAACACACTGACGTGGTCCATTGCCAAAGCCAAGAAAGACACCCATTTGCTGATAACGCTTTAGGCCACCATTTAGAAAGCGTTCCGGCTTGAATTCATTGGGTTCTGGATAAAAATTTGGATCATGATGTAGCCCATAAATGGGTATCATGACATTATCACCGGGAAACATGTCTAGCCCATGTCTATGATGACTGCCATGGAATGTATAGGGAATTGTACAAGTTTTTGATGCCCAACCGCCAGCGGGATAGATGCGTAGGCTCTCTAGTTGAACGAAAAATCGAGAATGAATTGAACTAAAACTTGGTAGGAGGACTCCACTTTACCATTTAAACAAGCACTCAAATAGGGCAACTCATTGAGCACATCAAATTCGGGCATTAATTGATTCGTGCCACACGCAGCATGCAACTCTTGCCACAATAATTGTTGACAATCCGGATAACGACCAAGCTACATGAGAAAGGAATATATTAGAAAAATGTAATTTAATCTTCGGTTCGATTAAACCTACTAACAGCAGGCAATGGGCTATGGTCGACGATGTCGTATCCAATCCATCAAACATAAAGGTCATCGCATGTGAGGTCAACTGGGCCTCTGTCAGTTGATGCTCCTGCTGCATATCCAACAAATGATTGATGAAATCGTTGCGTTCCAGATGTTTGGCACGTCTCAAGCGAAATGCTTCACTAATTAGTTGACCAAAGAATCGATCATATGATTTTGGTATAATTTTGGGTCGTAACCATCGAGGCATATTCGGGAAAATTCCATTTAAAGCACCAGCTAGAGCCAAAGCACGATTATCCTCCGACATTTCCTTGTTATGCTTGGCCACGGGCAATGGATTATCCGTAAAGCTCTGTGCCTCAATGCCGAGCACACAATCAAAGAGATTCTCGCTTGTGAAGCGTAGACCAAGCTAAACGAGAGAGAAAAGTGTGTCATTGTGTGTAAAAAAACTTGTTTCCAGCTTTTAACGTTTAGGCAATGCACTAAACCTTAAAGGATACGAGTCTATCGCGTGCTGAGAGTACAGAATCAAAGTGATTCTCGCTTGTGAAGCGTAGACCAAGCTAAACGAGAGACCAAAGTGTGTGTCTGTGTGTAAAACCGCAAGTTTCTAGCTTTTAACGTTTAGGCAATGCACTAAGCTTCAAAGGTAAAGAGTCTATTTAAAGCTGCGAGCACACAATCAAAGAGATTTTCGCTTGACCAAGCTAAACGAGAGAGCAAAGTGTGTGTCTGTGTGCAAAAAAGCAGTTTTCTAGCTCTTAACGTTTAGGCAATGCACTAAGCTTTGTAGGTTTAGAGTTGAATCTATATAAAAGCATAATATACATACATCCATAGCATTAATGGGACGTCCACGACCCAAAGACTGTTCAATATAATTACAAAGTTTATCACAAATCCGTTCCATGTTACCATACGCATTACGTATACGTCCACAGCTGAGTAGGGGCGAAAAGATGCTCCGCTGCTTACGCCATTCATCACCATTCAGTACAAATGGATTGCAGGCAACCATGATATCCTTCTCGATATCGATCATTCGGGATGCATCATTATTCTCAAAGTGACGAAATGCGCTGATGAAGACCTCATTGATTAGGTTCGGTTCAAGTAATAACAATTTCGGAGATCGCAGCAGGAATGTGCCTATATAGCTATCACTCTCACGATATTTCCTATATACATATATGCGGATATATAGAAAATAAATATCGGATTTCAGTATAAATCAAGGGATAACACTTACATATAGAGATCACGCATGTCATTGGAAAAATGACGACGGGGCCAAATGATATTTGGAAAGGAACCGAATAATGGTAAAGCAAATGGTTCACGTATACCCCTCTGACGCCAATGACCGAAATTCCATGAGAAAAATGTATAAATCAAATAGAGCAATACTAATAAAGCTAATAACCAGAATGTAACATTATCCATTTCAGTGTTCGGCGCGATTTAATGGGATATCGTTTGGAGCAACAATCAACGCGTCGCGTGCACAGCGATAGCTGAGCGTCAACTGATCTGACGCACTCTGACAATTTGAGAAAAAACTCAACAAAAATTTGTACGATTACTGGGTAAGGGTAATTGGGTGTTTGGGGGGTTTGTTTTGATGGAGCAAGGCAAGGTTACCAGTCACAGACACAGTTCACAGTTCACATTGCACATTAGAACTTTGAGTTGATATTTTGTATCGTGTCATCAAATTTTATTAACTAATTCGTGACTTTTATCAACGAATTAGTGTGTTAAGTGGTGAGCTTGTTGTTGTTATCGATAAAAAACAAATGTGAAGAAAATGTTGTATGGAAATGATGAATTCGTGACTCATTAGATTATAATGTGATAAATGTTGAGCTTGTTTTAGAACATTTGTTATCGAAACATTTATCGATATGGAATAGTGACAAAAAAAAAAATAGAAAAAAATTTGTTAAAATTGTGCTAATTAACAACTGCATTGACTGGTGCAACATTTATAATTAATCGATAAATGTACTTATCGATAACACGATTATCGGTTAATCGGTTATCGATATGCATGCTTTGCAAATAATAATAAATCGATTAAAAGTTTATCGATAGTAATCGATAAGTTGTCGTTATCGATAAATGCCCATCGATTTCAATTGTTTTTTACATGTTTATGACTATCGTTATCGTTAATAATCGATAAATTATCGTTATCGTTAAATCGATAAATGCCCATCGATTTCAATTTTGCTTTTTTGTTTACATATTTATGCTATAAATAAAGATTTAAACTTAAATTAATCGATTTGCATTATTTTATAGCTTTCAAGCAACTGAGCGTGAACCCATTTCGTTCCGCTCTTTAAGATCAATCAATCATTCAAATGAAACTAAAAGTTTCAAAAAAGATCTCTTTTGACGTAAGCTGACACAATAAATCATAAACAGAAAAATGATTTGCATAAGTAGTTAAGGTCAGACATAGTACATCATATAAAGATGAACACTCTCTCTCTCTGTCTCTCTGTCTCTAGCCGTCCAACCCATTTCGATAACTGAGACATTGACATTGTGACCAATTTTAGACCGTTAAGTAAACCTAATTGACAATGACGAACAACAAATTTGAGTCAGTTGCATGGGAAGAGCACTTAAGAGCAGTCACACACTCACTCACTTACTTATATAAATAGTTTAATGGAAAATAGTTTTTTACCCCGATTCATTGAAAATGAAAAGGGGTATAATAGTTTTGCGACGATGTACGATGTATGTAACAGGCATAAGGAGACATCTCCGACCCCATAAAGTATATATATTCTTGATTAGCATCAACAGTCGGCTGTCCGTCTGTTTGAACGCGTAGATCTCAGAGACTATAAGAGCTACAGTAACCAAATTTGGTATACAGATCCGAAT
>JBANCX010000812.1:0-12998 GCA_037040065.1 Dettopsomyia nigrovittata | reverse complement strand
AGATGTCTCCTTATGCCTGTTACATACATCTTCACAAAACTAATATACCCCTTTTCATTTTCAATGAATCGGGGTATCAAAAATCAGTATCAACAGCCGAATCGATATATCCAAGTCCATTTGTCCGTCTGATTGAACCGGCCGATTTATATATTGGTATCCAGCTCTGTGTATATCGTAGACCACATTCGTCTAATGCTTACGACTAATCGATCTGCACCAAAAAATTTTGGGTGCCAGACCCACAACGCCCAAAACCAAAAACCTCGAATAACAGGTGAAATTTTTCACCTGTATCCTTGAGGCTCAGCAAACATAATTGACATCATATTATTGATCTACTGTACCAATGAAGGGCTGACCGTTTGAAATTGCTGATTTGCATAGATTTGAGCCTTAACGATGGCAGGTATAATTATCTACTATATTATGACACTCGCTATACTTATTACTGAGTTTAAGACTGACCGATCTGCATCATAAAATTTTGCGTGCCATACCCAGAACGCCCAACATCAGAAAGTGCAAATAACAGGTGTAATTTTTCACCTGTGATCTTGAGGCTCAGCATATGTGATTTCCATTATAATATTTATCAAATGTACCAATTTTATGTCTATCGGATTAAAATTGTAGGTTTTCTAGAGCAAACAAATTTGTCATTGGTGTTTCCATAGAGCTAGCAGCGAGGTCAGCATCGCTGGATTGGGGTATCTCATAGTCGAGGATACTTGACTAGAGCTTCCTTACTCGTTTTATATTGGTTTTATATATAAAATATTCTAATCCTTTTAAAGTAAAACAGTAAAGTATGCCGGAAATAAAATTGGGACTCCAGCGCGGTCATAAAACTCTGTTAGAAAAACTATTTCTGCTTCGTATGTTTGGATCGTTATGAAATGTGTAATTGGCAATTATTCTCGGTCTATGCTTCAATACATCATGGAGTATTTCCGAATATTTCTCTATGACAAAAATATTTTCTATAGGATGAATATCTTTTCAAGGAAAAAAACCCGCAAGCATTGATGCGTCTCCATTATCGTCTAATATGCTTTCTTTCATCTGATCCAAGACCGTTGATCTTTGATTGGTCACTTTTTACGCTTTGCTATCCAACGCCTCAGATAGGATGACAACTTATGTTTGCCACCATACGAGAGTAAGCTTCTCCTAATTAACCTCCCTTCTCTAACAAAGCGTAGAGTTATGTTAGGTTTTTGTTTTTAAACTAAACCATGAAGGTCCTGTTTCTAGTAGATTTACACGTAACGTTACAACCCGGAGCATACCTTGGAGGACACCTTTAGTCCTCCAAACTTGTAGATCTTGTATTGCGATTATAACTAGCTCTACCTTATTACTGCAAGTGCAACTTTTCTCTTTCGGTTAAAGTTTGTTATTTTAGTATACCTCTCTAAGAACTAACATTGCTACTAGTTTTAAAATAAATTATGTGTTAAGTTTTTCATCAGTAATTCGTAATTTTTTATTTTATTTTTATTACATTATGTTTCATACTATCATACTACATATCGCGTTCCTCTTTGTGATTGATCTGCAATTGTCAGATATGTTCTTCCAGTGCAGCGCAGCTCAAAAATGTCTTCCTCATGCCTGGAAAGGATGTTCAAGATATCCAAGCAACGACTAGAAAGATTTCCTTCCAAAGATGTATGTCGGATATAATAGTACTATTTTATACTTTCTTTTTTAACTTTTAGAATTAGCCAAATACAAAGATATTTATTATTTTTAGTATAAGTTAAATTAAAGCTGGTTTATAACAAAAAAATAAAATTGAATAAAATAAATAAATAAAAAATCAATAATGTAGTTGTCAACAGTTATATGTGACTGCCAAAAAAAAAGAGTTAACCAAGCCACTATACAAAAACACGGACATTATAAGCTACTATTGTTAGAAAGAAAAGTTGGCGTGCATTCTGTGTCTGCTACACAGGTTTCTGTGTAAATGCATGAGGGATGGACTTTGGCAATCCAAACTTGAACACCTGAGTACGCATACGATGCTCCAAGAACTCTTCAAATTTTTGGCCCAGCACGAATTCAAGCCTCATGCGCAACTCATCCAAGATGTGCACAAACGCATTACCTTGAAACAGACGCTCTCGTCCTTCTGCACCTTTACGGATCTTGTTCAAAGAGTAATTCAAGGTTATTGGATAATAATTGTACCTGTGATCGTCGCTAGCATCTATCCAGGAAAAAATGGCAAATTTGTTTGCATTATAAATTCTCTGTTTTTGATCCGGTCAGCCGTTCATTGGTACAGTAGATCAATAATATGATGTCAATTATGTTTGCTGAGCCTCAAGGACCCAGATTAAAAGTTTCACCTGTTATTCAAGGTTCGATTAGTCGTAAGCTCAATAGACATGCAGCAAATTTGAAAACTACAGGTGAAAAATTGCACCTGTAAATCGTTTTTTTTTCAATTCAGGAGGGTGGTGGGGGGAATTTAGACAAAAAAAAATAATCTTTTGTTTCCTACATTATACAGAATCCTAGATACCAAATTTGGGCTCTCTAGCTTTTGTTTTTCCTGAGATAGCAGCTCTCAAATATTTCCTTTAGAGGAGGGGGCGCTCGTGATTGTGAGAGTTGAGGGGATGGCTCCCCAATTTTTTTGATGCAAATCGATCAGTTGTCAGCTCATTAGTATACATTTCGAGTTTCAAAAGAATATTTGAAAAATTACACCTGTAAATCGTTTTTTCGAATTGGAGGGGTGCTGGTGGGAAACCAAAAAAATAAAATATTAGTGTACTGCATGCGAATTACACCAACCATTAATACCAAATTTGGTTACCGTAGCTCTTATAGTCTCTGAGATCGACGTGTTTATACAACATTTTTAAGAATTAAAGAGAATTAATAAATTAAATTACATTTAAATTTTTTATAATAAAAATCGTAATCGTTACGGCCCCTTTAAAACAAATTTTTTACATACGGTGGTTCGATGACAATAAATTTCGTAAGCAAGTGTTATTAATAAGTTAAATTATATCATAATTTTTTTAACGCTTACAATTTACTTTTGCTCCAAACCCCCAATCCGTGGACAGGTCTGCGGCAGCTATTTAGTCGTCAGTTGGGTGCCACATATTAATTCCAGTTTCGCATTCATGTTATTCGAGAATCTGAACATGCCGTAAATAATTTTGTTCACCTCTTTGCAGCAGCACAACTCAGAGTGGCTGCACTGCTTTGGCATTTATTAATAATTATAATATATGCGGCAATGCAGTGCACGCCATCACTCCCACTTTCGGCTTCTCGTATAATATCCGTTATGGAGTCTGCAACAAGTATTTATAAATCGCAGCTCATTTTAGCGCATCAATGGAATGCACACACATAATTATTTCAAAAAGCAGTCTGCACTCTGGCATCTTAATATAAAGGAAGCAAGGTTCAAAAGAAGTTGGTGATGGTAGGACTTGGTCAAGGCAGCAATTGTATGTTGTGTATGAGTAGGCGCCAAACATAACAAATGCCGTGAAATAACTGAATGCAAACTTTTGCAATTTGCTCAAGTCTAGAGGCGTGCACATAACATTCACGGTTTGTGTTGAATGCAGTGCTTAGAGTAAAGATGGGCAGGGGCCCCAATTTCAAGGTCCGATCCAACCCGGCCCGCAAAAAAATGAAAATAACATTGTCCATATTTAAAATATTTATTTAAGTATTTTTTTTTCTAATATTTTTAGTGTTTTTTTTTTTTAAGAACATATTTAGGTTCCGATTTTTTGACCAAGTTCTTCTTTCATTTAACATTCGTCCAGAAGTTGAAATAAAACGTTCGCTTGTTGCAGTTGTTAGGCTTTCCAGGCTTTATTTCATAGGCCCAGGCCAGCACGCATAAAAACCCATTTTTACTTTTAAGGCCTGCGGCTCGGACAGAAGTCGGATAGAAGTCCGTGGGGATTAAGGTACGGCTCGGCCCGTGCCCATCCACTAGTGTAGAGGCACTATCGATAGTTTAAGTCGTTTTGCATCTGTGCACAAGAGACAGTCACATTGTTACGGGTTACGAGTTGCGCGCAAAAATATATAAAATATCTAATTTTCTATAACTTATATGTAAGTTCACATGTAAAAGTGATTTCTCCAATTCTCAACTCAATTTTAAATTTTATTTCCTCAAGAAATCCTCAATTCGTAAGTCTCTTCATTCAAAAAATTACAATCAAGCAATGAAGAGTGGCAAACGCACTATCGTGATGCGAACACCATAAATTTTTATTCAACAGTTCTCGACGTCCTCTTCGTATTGCACTTCGGAAGCGATGCATTACAAGATATTGCTCTTCATTGATTGAAATATCATATTGTAATTGGGTAATCAAGGAACAGTTAGCAACACCTACATATTTGATCAAACATCACTTAATTATACCCCGATTCATTGAAAATGAAAGGGGTATAATTGTTTTGTGACGATGTATGTAACAGGCATAAGGAGACATCTCCGACCCTATAAAGTAAGTATATAATGTTGATCAGCATAAACAGCCATCGATTTAGCCATGTCCGTCTGCCCGTCCGTCTGTCCGATTGTTTGAACGCGAGGATCTCAGAGACTATATACTATAAATTCATAAAAATAATATTTTATTTAGCTCGTTATATTTTATAAAAGCTGTTGTTATGTTTGTTGTATTCATTATTTGTATTTAATAATCAATTTATGTAATTCTGCTTACGCGGCTAATTGACGCTTGATGCGCTTATCGATAGGCGATATCTATCGAAATAACACAGCAGCCACTCTTCCAATTTTTTCATCTATAAGCTGAGATTAGCATCTATATTAGATCCACTGAAACATTTTCATAACGATCGGAACTTTCCTAAAGGAAACATTGGTCGTTGCATGGCGCTAGCATCGACGTTAACAACACTAAATGCAGAGCAAAGACCACATTGCATGCCTTTGCATAGTTGTTACTATTTTAAGTATTTTGTGGGTATTTCCACGCTGGGATCGGGGTATCTCGTGGTCGAGCACACTCGACTAGTGCTTCCCTTCTTGTTTTTTTTTTTATCTTTGCTCTTATATATATGGCATAGTGTCTTCAATAGTTTCTTAACATTTCCATTGGTTGACTATGTTCTGGGCGTCCACATGTTACCGCTGAATACCAACATAACAAAATACAGTAAGTAAGCAGGCACTAAGATACAACTTCATGATATCTGACTCCATATTACGCTGATTTCGATGCGATTTGGTCAGTTAGGTTGTCTGAAGTCGTCTGGAAAACAAAGAACGTTTACATAAAATGGATTGTCTTGAGCCTTTCGTTTTCATGGATAACAAGTGGATTTCGATGCGATTAAGTCAGATCTAAAGTTGCATCAAATTCAGATCACATTATCCAAGAGCTGGCGCAGGAACAATCGAACCAAAGTACGTCGTTGTACAAAATCCATATTGATAATCTAACTTATTATAATAAGAAAACAACATTTGAAAAACTCGATTAAAGGGTGCAATTTTTACTCTATGAAAAATTACATAAATTATTGAAATAATATAAATAATTTATTGCACCAATTTCATAACTACCGTCAAAAATACAAATCTTTTAAAGTAAACAATTGGTGATTGCATAGCCGCTGGCATCATCGACCGTACAACATGCGGTTTCTTCTTCTTTTAATACCCTGATCCATTTAAAAAAGGGGAAAAGGATAGAATAGTTTTATTTAAATGTTAGAAACAGGCTGAGAGAAACTTTTTCGACCTAATAAAGTATATGTATTCTTGATCAGTATCAACAGCATAGTCGAAATAGCCATGTCCGTCTGTCGAACAATTTGGTATCCATGTTCGTAAATAGTGCAGGCAGTACACAACACCGTCCTGCTAAATCGAAAAACCGATTGACAGGTTAAATCATATATAAAATTTTAATTTGTTATAATGAGATTTACATCCAAACCTCACAAGACTGTGCAGCCTCTCCCGTCTTCGTCGAATGATGTTAGTCTCAAAATAGAGAACATTCAATAAATAAAGCAAAGTAATAAAATAAAAAATAAATAAATAATGAGATTTCAACTAAACAATCACAACTTGTGCAATCGAAGAGCTCGAATTTCTTACCTGCGACCAGAAACTCAGCATAAATAATTGGCATCAAATCATTGATTTACTGTGCTATTTTTAGTATAAAAACGTAAATATTATAAAGACAGAAAGTTTGTCAACGGGTAGGTTATAAGGAAAGTGCAAGGATCTTTATTAAAAGATCCCATGATCCCAATTCCGACTGGAGGAATGTGTTAAGGCCATAAATAAATTGATCTTATTTGAACTATAAATATCTTATATCAAGCTTATATTTAGGTTCGTACTATAAATGCACCAGGTGTGAAGGCGCACGCTACTTACAAATATTGAATAATTGCAATATAGTTCAACTTATGATTGGCCTTGGGCTGATTGATATATTTGTTGTTAAAAACAATTTGCTTTCATCATAAGTCGTCGAGGCGTGTCCTAAATATAGAAGACGATGAAAAATTAAAAATTGAAACTGAAACTCAGTGTACTTTGTTCTTTTTGTCGGTAACTCGGGGGGTGAATCATGCCAAATAGATCAACTTAGGTGCGCATCATTTAACTTTAGAGCAACGAGCCGAGTATATTACACACATGAGAAAGCATCTCTAAAATCGAATAAGGAAGAACAAAAAAAGAATACAAAGAGAAAACGTAATCGAAACCCGTCAAAGTGGCAATAAGAACAATGTAACAAAGATCGTACCCAAGACACTACCGGTCCAAGATCAACGGCAGAACTGCTGGCAATTTGGGAACAACCTAAGGTTGTTAGGTCGTCTCATACAGGGCTAAACACATTATGTTGTTGCATTTGCAAACTCATTCGCATTTCGATTGCAATCAATGAACACATATTAGAAAAGGATCAGATGCATGGCTGCACACAACAAATTAATTTTCTAGGATCTTCTATGTATGTACGAGTGTTCTCTTTACGTACCACTGCCACAGTAGCGGCAAATCTTTTTAAACTCCCATATGAGCTGGTCATGGCTAATGCGAGCTGACAGATTATTATTAGCATAATATCAACGTCAAATTACACATCTTTTTTACGCACTTCTTCTCTATCTCTATCCATACAATAGATATGTACACAAACATGTAGGTAAACACTTTTGTAATATACATTTATCTCAATCTTAATAAAAGCACACACGCACAGACGCACATAAACCTGCCATTACCATTGATACTACATTGGATTTAAACCAAATTTCTATGTCGGCAATAATTCAAAGTATCTTGAGCAGCAGGTGACTCGCTTATTGTATTATTTCGAAGTTTGGATCAGGGTATCTCGTAATCGAACACACACTTGACCAGAGTTTTCTTACTTGTTATCTTTTCCAAACAGTTTCGGACGCTATCTGAGCGCTGTATTATATGGCTGCCAAAATAAGTCGTTGTATAGAAAATTTAGTTTCTTAAGCTTCTATTGCAAGTAAACTTGGATAATTTGAGCTTTACAATCTGACAAGGTTAATACGAAGATAATTCAGCTGTAATATAAATAATCTATACATAACTGATGGAGACTTCCGATTTCGGGTAGTTCTCGACTAGTATAATATAAATCCTATTTAAATTAACATTACAGCTTTTATATAACTATTATATTCGTCACCTGTCGTATAAACATAATGTATAGTTAGAAGCGTTGTCATCTTCCACAAGATAATCAAAAATCAACAATTATAAACTTACTGCACCATCAATAAGAGTATATGACTTATTTGTTTTAGCTCCGTGTTTCGCTTGTCGTCTTGTGGGAATGATGAAGGAGTACGGTGATATAAAATTAACAAATTTCTTAAATCAACAAAATAAATGTATTTGAAAAAAAAGTCACTTCGAAATCTTAATGCTATAAGGCCTTGCTGGGCAAATCCTCTAGGTATCCCATGAATGGCTGGGCGTGAAATGAGCAAGTTGTTTATTTATTGAGAGGCGGCTTTGATTTGTGCACCAAGTGAACTAAATTCAACTGAACTAAGCTGATCTGAGCTAAACTGATATTTGATGCCGTGCCCTTCCTATGACAAGAGTGATGGGACAACTTTTATTTTCACTCCCCATCATATGTACTACAGAAGTGAGCGCGTCTGTTTGTTAAGCCGTTGTGTGCTTAAACAACGCCGATTATTGACACATCACCGGCTACGCGATGCAGTGGGTCAAGGGTGAACATTTCTGACGGGCTCGAAAATGTGGCGTGAGGAGGGGCGGTTTGCAAGCCCTCGTGCAAACACTTGGCACACTTGGCTAAAAGAAGACAAATGCAAATTTAGCTGCAGTCCACGTAAACACACGCATAAACACAACCATATGTGCTTGTGTGTATTTCAATTCCAATTTTGCGTCGTAGTGAAAGGCTTCATTTTCTATGTCGACCAATACAACCCTTGCCAGTGCGGTCGTGCGTGAAATTTAATCAAAGCAAGGCGGAACAGCGCACTCTCTAAGAGCCATACATACATATAGTATGTATATGTACAACACATATTCAATATATATATATACATATGTATATATATTAAGATATATGTATATACAGGCAATAACTATAACCGGCTCTCAGACCATCAATATGGCCAACAGATTTTGGTACGACAAGCTGAACCAAGAGGAAATGTTGCACATTTGTAACTGTAACTTTTTTTGTGTGTTGTCACTACTAAGTGGGCAATAAGATAAAAAGAAAGAAACCCGATTCAATTTCTTTTTTATGTGAAACGAATTTGGCACAACCTTTAATAGCAAGCGTGGTGGTGGGCTCTATAGATTTATAATATGATTTGATATAGAAACGTACGTATACTCGTACATATTCATATCATCAATACACACATTCGTATAGTAAGGCCGCAGTCTATAATAAATAAATTATCACGGTTCGATGTTCGAAGTTCGAACTAATGTCATGGTTGTTACAGAACTGGTTCATAAATCCTTTATTTCAGCCTAGATTATCCATGTACTGAAAATAATTTTTCTTATTTCGCCCAAATAAGAAAATTACCTTCAATTGATTGGAAGTATCATTATACCCTCGCAAGTCGGCGACAATTCGAGTAGCTAAACGCTCAACTAGGCAGAATCACACACATGAAAAAGCGCGCGCAAGACGTAAACACATTTCAATGTAACAAAATGTTATACATATATATATATATGTATGTACATATGTATGTGCGTACGCATTACGCCTTTATTTTATTTTTTCGATATCAGGTCTATATTATATAGCTGCCATAGAAAGAAGGGATGGTCACGGGCCGGGCCGGGCTTTTTGCGTGCGGCCTAGGAAAGAAAGCCCGACAGGCCCTTAAAGTTTAAAATTTTTGTTAAAGATGCCAATGATCTTAAGCTGTGGCAAACATTGACCCGAATTGTTTTAAATATTTCTGACAGTTCTGCAATAACCGAGCGTTTTTTTGAACTTCCCGATAAATATTAAATGAAAAGAGAACCAGGTAAAAAATTAATATAATAATGTTCTTAAATAAAAACATGTAATATATTTTGTAGAAAAAAATAAATGTTAATTAAATATTTTAAGTAAAGAAAATGTTATTTTTTTTAATGTCGGTCCGGGCCTTAAAATTAAGGCCTGTACCCATCTCTTATAGGAAGATTGGCCTAAGATCAGTTTCCTCCGTGATTTCAACCAAACTTGGTAATTGTGAGTTAGCAAATGATCTCCGAGTTTTGACCAAGTCCTATTATAATATTATAGAAATTATCGGAAAAACTAACTTATGGCCACTTCGGAGTTTGGATCATCCGTCTGTCCGTCTGTATGCATGAACGCGTCGATCTTAGAGATTATAAGAGCTAAAGTAACCCAATTTGGTATGACGGTTTGTGTTGTTTGCGCGCAGTACACAAATATTTTTTTTGGATTTTTCAACCACCACCCCCTCCAAATCGAAAAAAAAAACGATTTACAGGTGTAATTTTCACCAATTCTTTTAAAACTCGGAGTGTTTACTAATCAGCTGACAACTGATCGATTTGCATCAAAAAAATTGGGATCGCGCGCGGCTCCCCCTCTAAAGGGGATATTTGAAAGCTGCTATCTCACGAAATACAAAATCTAGAGAGCCTAAATTCGGTATTGAAAAACAAAACGATTTACATGTGTAATTTTTCACCTGTAGCTTTGAAATTCGATGCATGTATGTACTATTGAGCTTACAAGGTTAATCGTATCATACCGATATACCGATCTGCATCAAAAAATTTTGGATGCAACGCCCAAAACCAAAAACCTCGAATAACAGGTGAAATTTTTCACCTGTGACCTTGAGGCTCAGCAAACGTAATTGACATCATATTATTGATCTACTGTACCAATGAACGGCTAACCGGATCACAAACACACATTTTATAAGCAAACACGTTTGAAATTGCTGATTTGCATAGATTTGAGCATCAACAATGACAGGTGAAATTCTCACCTGTAGTGATGAAACTCGCTACATTTAATATTGAGCTTACGACTGACCGATCTGCATCAAAAATTTTGCGTGGCACGCCCAGAACGCCCAAAATAAAAAGTGCGAATAACAGGTGTAATTTTTCACCTATGATCTTTAGACTCAGCATAGGTGATTTTTATTATAATATTTATCAAATGTACCAATTTTATGTCCATTGGATTAAAATTGTAGGTAGAGAAATTGTAGAGCAAATAAGTTTGTCATTGGTGTTTCCAAGGAGCTAGCAGCGAGGTCGATATCGCTAGCACTTGGATCGAGGTATCTCCTAGTCGAGCACACTCGACTAGAGCTTCGTTACTTGTTTTTGTTTTCAGATGGGCTAGGAGAAAAACTTGTACTAAAAGAAAACGATGTGTTGATCAGAACTTGTAGATTATTATAGTTGGAGTACAGTAAACTAAATGGTTCAAGTTTGGAGGAGAAATGGAAAGTCTAGTCTCCATAATTAAGGTTGTAGATAAATACTAGAAATAAATACTCATTATTCTACGATTCGTTAGATTCTAAAACCTAATAACAAAGTCTCTCGTATTGTAGAATGTTTTACAATTATTCTGAGTATTTTGGTATTCATGTTACCAATCGATAAATGTAACAAACCATTTCTGATATATTACATTAATAACGTGGGACCGGTATTTCTTAGGTAGGTCGAAGTATGCAGGGGCTTTACCCAAATCCTAGTACAAGGGCAAATGAGGTGATCAATTGTTTAGAAATACTATAGGCTGATAATTTTGTGTCATGTGGTATAAAACAAATAATTTCGTAATTATTCAGGAAAACAAACCATTCAGCATTTGTTGCTAACCATAGGTGTTCCAAGGAGCTAAGGACTTGAAGTTGAACGAATTAATTTAATTGTTGTACCACTGTTATCAAAGTTCAGCGTAGAGCATCCATGGTCATGATGCAAGTCTGTTGGTAGAGTTTTAAAAACAATGTCGAAACAAGGAGAATAAATGATTGTCCTTTTAAGATTGCCGAGTTGAAAAGGCAAATGTATCAGTCTCTTTTGGAAGAATTAGACAAACAAACGTGAAACGTATTTAACGTAGACAATGCATGGAAATTTTAAATCGCTTTGAATAGAAAAACAAGGAAAAAAGCTCTAGTCGAGTGAGCTCGACTACGAGATACCCCGATCCAAGTGCTTGCAATGTCGACCTTGCTGCTGGCTCCATGAAAACACCAATGACAAACATGTTTGCTCTAGAAAACCTACAATTTTAATCCGATAGACATAAAATTGGTACAGTACATCAATATTATGATGCCAATCATGCTGAGTCTCAGGGTCATAGGTGAAAAATTACACCTGTTATTCGCACTTTTTATTTCGGGCGTTCTGGGCGTGGCACGCAAAAATTTTTTAAGCAGATCGGTCAGTCGTAAGCTCAATAGTAAATGTAGCGAGTTTTATCACTACAGGTGAGAATTCCACCTGTCATCGTTGATGCTCAAATCTATGCAAATCAGCAATTTCAAACTTTTTCGCTTATAAAATCTGTGTTTTTGATTCGAATGATACTTCATTAGTACATTAGATACAATATAATATTCCACTTATCTATGCCGAATTTCAAGGACTTAGATTAATAATTGCACCTGTGAGTGGCGCTGTTAGCACCTATCCAGGAAAAAATGAAAAGCTTGTTTGCTTTATAAATTCTGTGTTATTGATCCGGTCGGCCGTTATTTGTACAGTAGATCAATAATATGTTTGCTAAGCCTCAAGGTGACAGGTGAAAAATTACACCTATTATTCGCACTTTTAGGTTTTGGGCGTCGTGGGCGTGGCATCCAAAATTTTTTGATTCAAATCGATAAGTTGTAAGTTCAATAGTACATGTAGCTAATTTTAAAATTACTGGTGAGAATTCGCACCTGTAAGTCGTTTTTTTTCGACTGATGGGGGTGCTGAAGGAAATTGGAAAAATAAATTTTATCGTTTATTTTCTACGCTACACACAATCCTAAAAACCGAATTTCGGGTCTCTAGCTTTTATAGTTCTTGAGATAGCACCTTTCAAATATCACCTTTATAGGGGAGTTATGGGCGTGGCATCCATAACTTTCTGATGCAGATCGATCAGCTGTCAACTCATTAATATACATTCTAAGTTTCAAGACAATATCTAGAAAATTGGGGGTGTTGGTTGGAAATCTAAAAAAAAAAATATTAGTGTACTGCGCGCGAACTACACCAATCATGATACCAAATTTGGTTACTTTAGCTCTTATAGTCTCTGAGATCGACGCGTTCACACATACAGACGGACAGACGGACGGACGGACAAACGGACAGACGGACAGGGCTATATCGACTCGGCTGTTGATGCTGATCAAGAATATATATACTTTATGGGGTCGGAGATGTCTCCTTATGCCTG
>JBANCX010000811.1:0-13002 GCA_037040065.1 Dettopsomyia nigrovittata | reverse complement strand
ATGCAGATCGATTAGTTGTAAGCTCAATAGTACATGTAGCTAATTTTAAAATTACAGGTGAAAAATTGCACCTGTAAGTCGTTTTTTTTCGATTGAGGGGGGTGGTGGGGGGAAATTGGAAAAATAAATTTTATCGTTTATTTTCTACGCTACACACAATCCTAAATATTAAATTTCGGGTCTCTAGCTTTTTTAGTTCTTGAGATAGCACCTTTCAAATATTACTATTACAGGGGTGGGGGGGGGGCCGCTTCCGATTGTGGGAGTTATGGGCGTGGCATCCAAAACTTTTTGATGCAGTTCGTTCAGTTGTCAACTCATTAATATACATTCTGAGTTTCAAGATTTGGGGTGTGGTGGTGTGAAATCTAAAAAAAAAAATATTAGTGTACTGCGCGCGAACTACACTGATACCAAATTTGGTGACTGTAGCTCTTATAGTCTCGAGAGATCGACGCGTTCATACATACAGACGGACGGACGGACGGACGGACGGACGGGCTAAATCGACTCGGTTGTTGATATTGATCAAGAATATATATACTTTATGGGGTCGGAGATGTCTCCTTATGCCTGTTACATACAACTTCAGAAAACTAATATACCCCTTTTCATTTTCAATGAATCGGGGTATAAAAAACAACAATTTTTTTCAACGATTTAAAATGTTTTTTTCAGGCGCTTTTTTCTGTTACGAATATAGTATGGTACGATAAAAAAAACCTTGACGTTGATCCCAACAAAAAATATTTTCAATCACGCAAAGAATTACGCATATAAAAAAAAAATGAAGTAAGAAAGAGCTAGTCGAGTGTGCTCACTACGAGATACCCTGATATTTTAAATTTATTTGTGCAAACTATTTCTATGACATCTGTATAATATAGTGTTCCGATTTAGAGATCACTTGGTCATATTTAGTCACAAAATTAGGTTACAATATCTTGGAAATTAAAAAAGTTTTTCATATACATAATACAGTAGTCCGATTTCGATATGACTCGGTCATATTCAAATTCCTAAATCTTAAGATTGGTTGAAATCGCTTGAAAAATAAAAAGGGCAATAGGACGATAATAGGATATAGACTCGATATTGCCAATATAAACTTATTCTTGATCTGTGTAAGATTACTAGATACCAAGTAAAGTACTATGTTTAACATCGACACAATGATATAGACGCAGAGAGACGGACATTCCTAAGTCGACTGAGCTATTTTATCCACACATATGTATGTATGTATACAGAAATCAGTATAACTAAGCTATTTTCACGATTCGAATTCACAAATGGTTCTAGTGATTAGCATAGTATATGTATCTATATCGATAGTGAAACATTACTAATGAGGCTATAACTATCGATGGATCAAAGATGCCTCTGCCTTGTTCATGCAATTTCAATGGACTCAGGGTATAAAAATTATTATGCTCTGTATAGAGTAGGTGTAGTAGTAGCATATAGACGTTTGTGCATTAATTTTTAATCAAATCAATTAACATGTAATTGAAAATAAAAAATCTGTAAGGATGCAAAAATGAAAATATTTTAAAATTTTAATAATGTCAATGTGCATATAAAAATTAAATTATATTTTATTATACATATAGTATGTGTATTTAATATTCAATATATAATATTTGACTTTTGATGTCTACGATAATTAATAGTCTTCCCGTACGTGTGGCTTATAATTTGATAATTCCCATAGTGAAAATAATAATAATAATAATAATAATATTGATGAGAATAATAATGCGAATAGTGAATATGAAAATTGAATATCGAATGTATATGTATGTGTGTATAGACTGACAAACAATACACAGACAATACAAATACAATAGAATACAATAGAAAACCATAATTGGCTTAAGGTGAAAACCATTATAAACAAGCAGCATCCGCACAGGTGGCATCATTCAGGGCCATTCACATACATATACACATACACATACACATTTGTTTATCTACACGTATCCCCATGTGCAGCACTGTACGTATATATGTGTATATATGTATGTATGTAAGTAAGCCGGTTAGCCAGCCATCGTCTATCGTTGCTATGAGGGTCGCCGCAATTAATTATTTAAGCAGTTTGTTGCTTATCATTGCATTTGTTGCTGCAATTTACCTATATGACCCCTTTTATTGTTGCCCTTGGCTAATTACATATATACATATATACAATATGCTAGCGTTTACCATGAACGAGAGCAAACAACAATAAACTAAATGAATTATGTTACCTTAACTAATCTAACTACATACATACATACTTCAGATAGAAATTGAGAATGTATTTTCTCTCATTTTAAATAGGTTGCGTCTACTTTTCACCTAAATACAATTTTTTTCAATATCGGTTATCGGAAAAAGAAAAATTATAAGTTTTCAATTATAAAAAGGTTGATTAAATAACAATTTTTCAAATCGATTGGTTGCAATCTCTAGAGTATCCTTCTCGTCTTTACTTCGTGCTGCTTTAGATAATTTGCTAAGCTTCTTCACATTTTTTTTTCTCATGAACTCTATTTTGCTGCAGCAGTTATTCTTCTCAGAATTTCATAGACATCACTACGCATACATTATAAAGAATCGAAGCTTATCGCTAAGCCGTTTAGGTGTACGTCATTGCTCCAGTTAAGTGCCAGTATAAGTTCAACTAGTTGGTAAGCGCTAGCCAAGTTATTCTCTTAGCTTTTGTCTTAAGGCACCCACATAAATTAGCGAAATAAAGGATTCTTCAAAGTGTGTATTGAGTGCTGCTTGCAGTTGATTATAAAGATAGGCAGATATACAGTAGTAGTACAGCATTGTCCATACGAATAATTCCAACATAATTATTATACTATCTTTGGTATATGAAACAACAGTGCATACTGATGAGTGAGCTGTTTCGGAAAACTTTTTTCTCTTTGCTAAGCAGTAACACGGCTTTTTGATCTCATATGTACATAAATATGTTTCAGAACTTGTACTCGGGAATCAATCACAAGGAACGAGTAATTATTCGTTTATGTATGTATTTTCGTAAAGCAGTGCAAGCAAGCAGTAGCGTGAGTGTGCACCAGAATACTTTCGAAGTTAAGTTCGAGCCAATGTGACGTGTTTTTAGGTGACGTCTGCATTTAGTCCGGAAATAATAATGAAAATAACTAAATAAATTTTGTTTTTGTTAATAAGTTTCCACCTGAAGTTCAAAACTAGTTCATTTCCTTATATTGATAGCAATTTCATGACTTTTTAGTCATGTAGGATTTATATTTTGCGTATTCTCTTGAAATTGCAGGATTGCCACCCAAATTTTAACAAGCGAAATCTCTTCAAAACACAGCTAGAATTGAAAATTTAATGCTCAAGGTATGAAATAAAAAATTAATTCTCATCTAAAAATAATGAAAAAAAAATAATTAAACGAGTCTTTCTTCAGTACATAAAATCATATATTTTGACCGATATTTCTCGTATAACAGCTAATATGATAAAGTGATTTCGTAGTAAAATAATTTTTCAATGCTCTTGCTTAAAAACAGACAGTCAAATGGCGTTCTAGACTTTACATATCCTGTCCAAAATTATAAATATCTTGAGCTAAGATATTACCCTAACTACATTTAAGCTAAGAAAGTACCAGAAAATGACTACTATACCTACCGACCTATATATACACATATATATATATATATATATATATTAAGTATATCTGAACTATTTTGCAAATTTTTCACTTTGATATTTTTAATAAAATTGAAAAATTATGGCGAAAAAATATTAAAAAAAAATATATGAAATCGCTGTGACTTTTCATGCGTATTTTAAATTATTTTTTTTTTTTTAGTTTGTTAAATTTTCGCTCCGCTTGCTCTCTTATGTTTGTATTACAATTTTAATAGTTGATTTTTATTAAAAATATCATGTGGTCACAGTGTAAATAATGGGGGGGAATAAAAAAATGCAATTATTTTTGGCATATACTCGTAATACTATGTGTTTTGCACACAGTTGAATAATTTTTTCCTATTTGATTGACATGAAGTTTCAAATGAAAAACGAATATATTTTTTTTTTGTGTTATATATTAATATTAATATTTTGTATATTTTTTTCCTGTTTCTCATTACTTGTGCAATTGGTAAATATTTAATTTTGAGTTGTATTATTTACGCAAAAATGAGTTTATTTGTACATTTTGTAGCTTTTTGTGATAAAAAAAAAAAAAAAGAATTGAAAAATAGGAGGAAAATTGTAAATTAATTAATTTTCAGTTTGCTTGAGGCTTGCTCTCTTTTATATTATGTATACTTTTATGTATTAATTTTTTTGTTTTTTTAATAAATATTAACTATGAAAGTTAAATAAATAGATAATTTTCATCGATGTAGCTTTTTTGTTTGATAGGAAAAACCTTCAGTGTGTCAATTCATTTGAGCGGAAACGTAAATGTTGGAAAAAAGTTAATTATTTGCAATATTTGTCACTTTGCGATACACAGCACAAAATATTGTTTATATAACAAATTGCAATTGACAGTTAAACACATGCATACATAGTGCATACATATATATTTTTCCAATCCTTGTGCAAGAGTCAACTGAATTGATATGACATCGCCACAAATGTAAACAAATTTAACATTTTATTAAAAATTTATATGATGTAATGAAATGTGATTTAATTTATAACAGGTGTTCTGACCCACACACACCCACACACCCACTCACACGCTTTGTGACAATGTCGTAACAAAAATTGCATTTTCAAACATTCCAACAAGTTGGTAGTACAAGTATAGTACCCAAAGAGTTTTTAATTTCTTAAAACTGAAAAAGTTTCTTAGTTCATGAATATCAAATTAAATACTCTATATTCTTCAGGTAGTAAATATTTGATACAATGTGTGTAGTGTTGGCACCTTGCAGTCAGCAAGCAAGCAAGCAAGGTAGCAACCCTATCAGCGCCTGCAACAGACAGTCTCTAAAATGGTAGCCACAATATTACACAACCCTCAAAAGTTATTTAATTAACTTTTAATCAAATCTCACTACAAGTACACACCAAAAACTTTGACATAGGCAACATGACATTCCTTATATACATACATACATATAGACAAGCCCTGAGCGTACATTATTATTATTATTATTATTTTTTTTTTTTCGGCTTGGTTTAGTATTTGCACCCCACTGTGCGAAAGCTGCTCTGCCGTCGAATCCCAGCTTCATCGACGACGAAGACGACTACGACAACGACGATGACGACGGCAACGACGAAAAGCAGCAGCATCAGCCTCGTGTGTGCTGCTGCCGATTCGTAACGTTAGTCGTGTTGCAGTGATTGGCCATCGCGTTTAGCCGGGACAATAAAATAGTTTACGGCCATATATTGATGTGTGCAGTATCTTCTAGCATGTACATACAATCGGAGTATACAAATAACTACTGTTATAGTGAGCGCATAAATCAAATGTTCTTCATTGCTGACTTAGCAAATTGTAAGGTTAACTTTTACTAATTCTACAAGTCCCATAAATAAGAAAAGAAAGCAAAACAAATAAAAAAAAAATAAAAAATAAATAAATAAAATTATGTGGCTGAGCACATCAAATATTTACATAACTAATTAATTCTATTTTAGCTGTATAACTTATACTTAATTAATTAGTTAATTACTTAATATACATACAATTCTTTTCTTTTGTTTTCAGGTGGACACTGAGATAATTGCATTCGCTATTTCGTATCAAACAAAAACAACAACAAACAATAAAAAACAATTTTTTTTTAATGTTTTTTTTTTTTTTGATATTTTATTGAAAATATTGTGATTGTGACTTAAAAGAATTGTTAAATAATAATTCTACGAAAAGTTTAAAATTGAAGAAAGTGATTGTTAAACAAGTGCGCTGCTAATCTGTTGTAGTAGTCATCAAAGGGCAACACAAAAGAAGCTGTAGAAAAGCGGGCCAAGTAAGTAGAGTGCATTGTGCAGTGTGAAATGATGCCGCAATCTCACCTGCACATCGACATCAGCCCAGCCACAGTGAGTCTGGTTTGCCCGCCACTGCCATACAGTAAAACCTCAACAACAGCAACAGTCACAGCATCCGTTCTAGGCTCATTCAAAACGACAATTTCGACAACAACATCAACTTCAGCCATAAAAGACTCAACCTTAGCTATCGTCATAAGCTGCTATGGAATATTAAGCTAAATACAAAAGGAACACTATTAGTACAGATATACAGATACAGAGAGTAAGAGAGAGAGTGAAGGAGATTGAGTGAACTAGTAGATTTACAAATTGGACGGAAAATAGAGGAAATTATCAATTTTTGGAGCTTGACAGCAAATTGTGACAATCGTATGTGAGTGAGTAGGAGATTGAGCGTGTGTGTGTGTGCGCGTGTTGTGTGTGTACGTATGCGTATGTGCATATGTGCGTATGTCATTGCTTGTACAAAGAGGCCTAATAGACAGCATACCACAAGGCGTTAAAGGAAGCCAACTTTGGTCAGCAGTGTGCCAAAGCCACAGCCATCAACGCCCACAACCGCCACGCCTACATCAATACATGTGGTTCATCATGTGGTTAACATTCGCTTCTTTGGTCGTCATCATATCCCAGCTTTGTGCCTTGGTCCACTCCGCTGGCGGTAAGTAAACGTTTTAATTTTGTTGTCTTGTGTTTATATTCCTTTTAAGTAGACAACTACATACATAATGAAATTAATTAGTTTATATGTACATATATAGTTAAGTAATTAATTGTTGGTATTTTATATTGATTAAGTTAAATTTAATTAAATTGACAAACAATTACTTATAATTCGTAATTTATGGTTTAGTTTTATCAAAGAACCTTAAGTCATTATTTCATAGAATAGAACAACAAGTGTGCAAAGATATCTTTCTCAATTTTTATTATTTAAACTAATAGAAATGTTTTCATTTTCAATATCAAAAATTATATTGTTTTCAGTTTTATTAAATTTGTTGCTACCAGAGAAATAAGAATTTTCATCGCTTGTCAGGGTTCAATAATTTCTTTAAATACAAAGCGAATACAAAATTTTTGCGTTTCTTAGACGGTCAATGAAAAAAATTGTTTTTTTTTTTTTTTTGATAAGCCAACCTTGTTTATTGTTTTTCCTTTGCTAATTTTAATAAAGTTTAATTTGTATTGAAATAAATTGCAATTGTTAATGCACTTTTGCGTCAATTTGTATAATGAATATCAGAGTTCTTAGAATAATCCAGGTAATACAAAAAAATTTAATTTTTTTTTTCGCTAGCTTATTTTTAATACCATACTGAGAACTTAGACTTGAGCAAAGATGAGTATATTGCATAATATTTCCGCAACATTTCCACTGCTATTGGCGGTGTAGTAGTAGTTGTAGTCCAGTGACCAAAGTAGTAGTACGTTAAGCCAACACTTGAACGCACCCAAGTGCCCGGTGCGCAATTTAGTAGTGTTGTTCGAAGTAGTAGTGTGTATTGTATGTACTTGTGAGGATTTTCTAGGAAAATTTTTATATCTTATTTAGCTTTATCTTGCTCTCTTCCTAATTTGGAGGTAAAGAAAAGAATGTGGCTGGTGCCTGGGCGTTGCGCATGAGATGAGATGAGATGAGATGGCATTGAGGTGTGGGCGAACACCGATGACTGCCTGCGGGGCTTATAGGCTTCCTTGAGGACCCCACGTTGGGCGCCAGTCACAAAATCAACTCACAGAGCTGTGTTGAATTTGCATAGCAACAACGTTGTTCTGTGTTACGGTTACGCTTAGCCTAGTGGGCTTAAAGGCCATACTTTAAATTGCAATATTGCCACCCCATTCGTTCAGTACTAGTATTTGAGTGTTATCAAGAAGAAGATATACATACATACATATAGACGACTTATATACATAGATAGATAGATAGTAGGAGGTTGACTTGAATATTTGCATAGTTTTTTTTTTTCTTATACTTATATTTAGTAGGTTGTAGTAGCTAGTATGTAGTAGCTACTACTATATATATATAAGTATATATATTCTATCTGTTTTCTGTCCGGATACAGAGAAAATGTAAAAATAAATCTATATCGGCAATGGATCATAAAGTTGCCTAGCAATTTTTTTTTGCTACTTCTATCATATGCATCATCGTAAATAGTATATAGTATGTACATACGTGTATATATGTATGTATATGATGGCAATGCTGACAGATGAAGAGGTCCTCAAGCCAGTCAACCTTAAAATTACAAATGTGCAATTGCCTGCAATGTATGTACGTCCTGTACCTGTACGTACTACACCTACGGTCTGCTCGTACAAATTGCAGTTTGAAATCTTATTTTCGTGTGCTTCTACACACACTTGGGGGCCCCCCATTCAGAGTTCTCATTGCACTTATTAATCTTTCAAAAAGTCGTTGTAGTAGTCACCTACATATGTATGTATGTATGTATGTAGAGAATACATGTTTGTATGTAACCTATTCGTATCAGCATGTTGCAACATGCATACTTTTGAAAGGCATTTGAAAACCAGATTCTGTGCATTTTACTTGTACTTCCTACTCTTGTGGTGAATCGTTCTTGTTGCTGTTGTTGTCCACATAACCGCAAGCTGATTATTCCATGGCTTTGTGGCATCAAAATTGTTGATGCTAGACGCTTTCATTGCCCTTGCAACATGGGGTTGCATTTGCCGTACATTTTCAATCAGTTCCGCCAACGTAGCCTTATGCAATGAGCCAATTATTTTGCTCTCAACTCTCTCTCTGTTCAAAATAGATTCTAATTACATTTTGCATTAAATAAATGAAGATTTAAATACTAGAGTAGCACTCGTATCATACAATGATGAACTTTCTTTAAATTAAATTTAAAAATAAATACAAAAATTTCCATTTTTTTTCCATTAAGACATTAAATTTGAATTTAAAGTCGAAATGAATTCCTTCACCCCTGTGGACTGTGGTCCAAATTATTAGCATGAGCACAAAGATTGAGTAGATTTTAATGAAAATTTTTTCTCTGTGTTGCGAGAGTACACAATTCTATGCATCGACCACAGTCATACGAATCCAAATAGGACTTTATGAAAAGCATTGGTTTGTATTCGTTGTAGTAGTAGTAGTAGTCATCATTGTAGTAGTAGTAGTATGTAAGCAAGCAGGGTTATTGAGCTGCAGGTGTTGTTGCGGACTTTGACTAAAAGTTTGCAAGCAGCAACGGCAACAGCAACGGCAACAGCAACAGTGTGTCATGAGCTTTATTGCCAATTTAGGTTTCTCTCATATTGAATGCTGTAGAGATGCGTGAGTTGAATGTATGAGAATTTCAGATCAATTATTATTTAACAAATAAAAATCAGTTTTACGATTCCATAACACGTATATACGTGGATGTGTAAATAAAAATTGAAAACTTTATGAATGCAATGTGCAATGTGAATCTCAAACTGAAATTGAATTTTATGCATTTGATTTTTATCGGTATTGGTACCATAAAATTATCAAATGAAAATTTCATTTATAACGAAAAATTGCTCTGTTTATCATATATTATTTGATTAATCAACTAAAATATAATATAATATTATTTTAGAGAGCAAAATTAAATATTTGTTGGAAAAAAATATTTTTGTTCTTTCAAAGCAACTGAACAAATATTCCAAAATACAAGCATAGCTCGTCCCCGTACAGATATCAGATATCAGAAATGGCAAAAGAAGAAATACCTTTGCTGGTAGCTCCAATTAGGTTGGGAAATTTAGCCAATAATGAACCAAAAAATTCCAACCGAAACACAAAATTCAACTAGTTTTTCGATATGAGAAATTCATACGAATTGAACCAAAAAAAAAAAAAAAAGAAAAACATAAAAAAGAAAGAAAAATCTAACCAAATAAAAATACTACTTTTGTGCTTCCATATAGTTTGAATGTGAGTTCAATTAAAAATATTAATTTCACTCACATGCAATAGAGCGAAATGGTGAAAAAAAATCAAATTAAATAAAAACCGAAAATTGTTATTAAAAAAATCATTTAAGCGTATTGAGCTCATATATTTATTTATATGGAAAATTTGTTAATATTAAATACTATATATGTATGTGTGTGTATGTATATTTTATATTGAATCCCTGGGCTTATGCGCCATACAGACGTTCATCAAGTTGCAAAAGCAAATTGATTTTGATTGATATTGTGGGGATTTAAATAGTATGTGATTTGGGAGTTGGGTGGCAATTTAATATTGAAGACAAATAAATTGGGGAAAATTATTATTATAGTCTTGCAAGTGAAATTCTGGTATTAAAACAAAGTCACAACGTTATGAAAATCCTTATTGATACCTAATAAAACAAAGAATTTATTCAATATTCAATGCTAAGTCTGTATTTTATTGCAAAGACTGCAAGTTAAACGATTGTTCAATTAAATCAATAGAAATAATACTATGGCAAACATGAGAAGAAATCTCTCTCTCAAAGCAAATTAAAATGGCAAATTTCAATTGTTTCTAAATAAACTAGTATTTTGAGCAAAAAAACAAATCAATAAATGACATTTTGCACTTGTTGATATCAAATTAAATTTACTTTATTTTAGGTCAACTGAGCTAGTATTTAGATAGTTTTTTTTTTTTTAAATTTATGTCTTCTTAAATCTGAGTTCAAAGACCTGCACAACCATCGCCCCCTACAAACATTTTTTTCATATGAAACTGCTTTTGACCTTGTGCCACAATGTTTGCCCTAAGGCAACTACATACATATGTACGATATAAATTGTTGGCCATGTTTTAGTAAGATATTGAAACTGAGACTTAAAGGTATTTAAAAAAAAAACACAAAAATGAAGCAAAGAGCAAACAGAAGAGGGAATTAATAGTAACAAAATATTCGTAATTTTAGATATTTTTTATGTTTCCCCCATTTTGTTGGCTTATTAGCTAAGGAAATATAATACTACCACTCGTACTAGTTGCACCTTGTGCAATAGATTTATATTACATAGATTATTATATTACAAACATGTTGCAACATGTTGCAATTTAATTATATGTAATAAACTATGTATGTTCAATATTATGTTTTTGTCAAATATTTGTATGTAAAAGTGCACATTTGTTCGGCAATAAGAATAAATTTGCCTTGAACTTAGTCCCTTTAATCTTTCCTTTTACACTTCAATAGTAAAAAAGTAAAATTCTATAATACGAACCCCTCCATTTTACTAATGCCCTGTTTATTTATACTTTTAGTAAGGATGGACTTTATTACCTTAAGTGTTTCAGGTTAAAGCGTTAGTTTCTTTGACCAATTGACGCATAAAATACCTTTTGCCTCCCAATACAGGTCAATCGTTTCATTAAATGTTGGGTTAGCCTCGGCAACCTGATAAGTTGTCGTACAAAAAGTGTCAAGCGTCAAGCTTAATTGTATCAATCACGATTTGAAATCAGTCAACCATTTAAGACATTTAGTTTTTAACATTGCATTAATCTTTGAAATTACGTTTTAACACAAAAAATTTAACTGACTCTTATAAATAGTTGCATTCTCTTCAACAATTAGTTTCTCGAATTATTTTGCATTAAATGTATACTGGTTTAAAAATCCTTTTTTTCCGAATTTGTCAACAATAGCTTGTGATGTTTAGAAACTTTTATCAGTTCGATTAATTTAAATTTATTTTTATTGACACCTTCCAAGATTCTATAAAATTTACCAAACTTAAGCCTCCCTAAGAGCTCTGCAATCACTTGATCTTCATTAATCTACCATAACAAATCTCTATCGAATTCCAAGTGGATGACAAGTTTGCGGCTCAATCTTAACTACTGTAACTACTGTAAAAGATTGGACTGAGCTAAGTCAGTATTTCTGAAGACTGCTAAACCGAGCCATTGGTCGCTCTCTTTCTCTCTTCCTTCTCGGCAATGACTCTCAACGTTAACAGAATGTTATCTGAGTGTCTCGTGTTAACAGCAGAACCTTCTTGTCGTAATTCTCTAATTTTCTCTGGAAAAAAAGTCATTAAGCTCATGTTTGTTGTTGCTTCCCCAAACAATTAATTACCGATTGGCTTTCCACCACAATTGTTTTCTATTATTTTCCTAATCCTTTCCATATTCATTCTATCAAAAAGAATTCAATGAACTGGTAAAGCTAACGCGATTGGATCTTTGATCTTTTTTGTGATTTCAGCTAAGTCTTAAGTCATGGACAATGTTTTTATAATAAATTAACCATTTTTACAAAGACCACAATCCATTTTGCATAAAAACAATCAATCTTGCCATTTAATGTGATGAAAAATTCGTGCTTTAATGAAAATTTTAGAAGCCTGTTGCTCTCTAGAAATTAATTTCAATTTTATCTTTGAGCTTGAAACTAAAAGGCATCTTTTGCTCACATCGCAGTTCATCACAGTTCATTTCAATCCTTCTATTTTCTACAACATCATGTGAGAAACCCTTCTTTTCTTTTTTAATCTAAAAGCATCTTTTGCTACTTTCCATTCATTATGCAATTCTTTAACACTTAAAATCTTTTCTGGTTTCCCTTCATCTTCTGCCGTTTTAATGGATTTCTCGTTAACTGATTTCGCTGTTCTTGGCAGGCATCCCATAGTTTGACTTCAGGTCTAATAACTCTTGAAATTTACTTTTCTAAAAATTTTACGCTGTTAACTAAGTAAGACACGTGCCAATAACGCTTAATTATACTACTAACAGCATTGACGTCAGCTCTTTCTATTATAATATTAAAAAAAAACTATTAATATACATATACATATATGAAAGCTGGCTTTTGTATAAAGCTTAAATTGCAAGCTCTATCGTTTGATAAAGTTTTAAGCTGTTTTGTACTCGTTGAATATAAGTTCAACATTGTTATTTTCCTTAAAAAAAACAGAATTTATCCTCTTATTAAGTAGTATAGAGTAGAAGCTTTACAAGGTAATTGCTTGCATATAACTTAGTGAAAATGT
>JBANCX010000809.1:0-13038 GCA_037040065.1 Dettopsomyia nigrovittata | reverse complement strand
TTGTAATATTCTTATCATTCATGCCGAATTTCAAGGTCATAGGAGTGTTACTGCACCTGTGAGCGGCGCTGTTAGCGCCTATCCTAGAAAAAATGGAAAACTTCTTTGCTTTATAAATTCTTTATTTTTGATCCGATCGGCCTCCCATTGGTACAGTAGATCAATATTATGATGCCAATTTTGCTTGCTGAGCCTCAAGATCATAGGTCAAATAGAACACCTGTTATTCGCAATTTACGTTGTGGGCGTTGTGGGCGTGGCAGCCAAAATTTTTTGATGCAGATCGATTAGTCGTAAGCTCAATAGTACATGTAGCTAATTTTAAAAATACAGGTGAAAATTTGCACCTGTAAGTCGTTTTTTTCAATTGAGGGTGGTGGTGGGGGGAAATTGAAAAAAAAAAACTTTATCTTTTATTTTCTACACTACACACAATCCTATATACCAAATTTCGGATCTCTAGCTTTTATAGTTCTTGTGATAGCACCTTTCAAATATCACCTTTACAGGGGGGTCAGGTCTGGATTTGTGCGCGTGACGGAGATTTCTCCTTATGCCTGTTACACAAAATCAGTTGACACAAAACCCTTTTCCAATTTTTCAAATGGATCGGGGTATAAAAACACAGTGAGCAGGATATCTGTATAGCTGCTATTTAAGAAAGCTCCCACGCTTTGCTCATAAGTAGACTTTCCTGTCGACAGATGCCTCGCTCGTGCTTTACCACCATTAGAACCAGTTGTGAATTCTAATGGTGAGAAAACTCACTTGGCTAAAAGCGTAGTATGCAGTTAAGAAATTTTCATGTAAAAATGATTATTTTAATTAAAATTATGTAAATTGCATTTTTCTATTTTTTGGTATTTAAATGTCTGACTATTGTCAATATTTTATTAACGTAATTAATTTATTGGTTCGATAATTTCATTGACTACTTCAACATAAATTTATTATGTGTAAAAGCTTCCAAAATAACGATAACAATAGTGTTAATAAACATTGTTATAAAAGTCAATAAAATAAACCAAAAATTTATAGAATTTTTCATTAAATTATTTTAGTGTCATTTTGGAATTTGTTAAAAACAAAAATAGTTTTTCCCTAATACAAAATCAATTAAAATATGTAATCTACATATCTTTGATAGAGAAAAACTTCATTAATTTTTTTATAAGTTTTTCAATTTAAATATAATAACATAAGGCTTAAAATAAAAACATGAAATACTAATCTAATACTCGAAAAAGGCTTTAAATAAAAATTCGATAATTATGTACGTGTTTATACATATTTGTATTTTCTTTATGAAAATTTATATATATGTACATATGTATATAACTATTATATTTGTTTTTTATTTTTTTATTTGCAAAATTGAACAATTGAATGCTCATCATCATGCAGAGCTCAATACAAAATAAATACCAAAGTTCTGTTGAAATTTTATGAATATTTCAATATACATAGTATGTACTACATACACATACTTGTCTTACACGTGTAACAACAAAATGCCGCACAACAATTCAGTTTAATTGAATCAGGTAAAACTTTTAGATTATAGAACGTATGGAACCTCTCAAAGCTATGTACTACTATTGTGATCGTAAGTTATATACAAATATAGTTATTTGCAGTGTATGCAATTAGATGAATACATACATAGGTCAAAGGGAAGGGAAAGTGACTAAACAAATACAAATTTATTCTAATATACACACACACACACACACACACATGCACTTCTTCCTCTTTCACTCTCTCTCACTCTTTGTCTGGTCAACTCTTTAACAGCAATGGCAGTAACTGGGCTTTAATGACATTTGCAATAGGGCAATGCTCATAGCTCTGGCTACTCGTACTACTAGTATCTGGGCAGCAAAGCCAATTATGACTAAGCACCTGGGTTGCTGCTATTGCTTAGTGTCTATGGATATGGTGTTGACGGGGGGGCCAAAGCAATTTGCTAGCATTCAAGCCAGTTTCAGGTTCGCAATTGGCCCAGTTAAGTAAGGTAAAGTGGATCGAGGGTTTGCATGTTTCATTATGATTGGTTTTGCCAACATTCGACCTGTGAAAATTGCACTTTAAACTTTAACTAATTACTTTGTCTCTATACATACATATATCCTATATATTTATTCAAAGCTTATTAAATGTAAGAAAACTTAAATAACTTATCCAATAATCATTTAAATCACAAGAAAAAAATTGAACTTTTTATGGCCAAAAAAAATAGGATTTTTTTTTTTATTTGTCAAGCTGACAACTCTTCCCTTGCAGCTGTCTGCTGTTGGGCAGGCATTAAAAATGTACAAAGGTGCATGCCACAGTGAGCTCTCGTGCCAGCAAACGTGCAACTTGTAACGATCCAACTGTAGCAAGCAGCAGCTATTAAAGCACACTTCACTCACTTACACGTTCATGCCACGTTCTGCCGTTGTTGCAGTCAATGTGCAACGAATTGGAAAACGAACGAACGCGTGTCAATTTGATTTAATAATGAATGGCATTTGCAAGAAATGGGTAAAAACTTTCAACACACACACACACACCGCACGGTACAGCCAATGTCCAAAGTGCGATTGAACTTGCAACTTCCTTTGCTCAACTGCTACTAATCAGTTAAATAAAGTAACTCACATAACATTCAAGGCAAATCAATAAGAATGCAGAGTATTAACATTGAAAATTATTTTATATACTATATTTGTATGTAGATACATAGATACTTTATAAAATAAAGCGTAGCTACTTTCAAAAAATAAATAAATATTAGATAAATGTAATCATTTTTATTAGCTCCTACTTTTCCAATTATGGGGAGAAAATCAAGTTTATGAAGCACTAAATTACTTTTCATATTGGGATAATAAAGAAATAAAATTTTATAAAAAAAAAAACCATAAATAAAAAGTTTTTCGATAATTTGTAGTTTGCAATTTTATTGTTCTTGTATCCTGAAAGAAAGGGTTATTAATGTTTGTAACAAACAGAAGCTGGTGCGACAGATAAAGAGATGATATTATACATTATACTGATCCAAAAAACGACTCACTTTAGTTGGTATGTAAAAAATAATTAGGAATAATAAATTAATTTTTCCAGAGAGATCACCTTGAAGTTCTATTACGTGAAATTTTTATTTTTTAACATATTATTCTTACGCGTCTCTATAATTATTTATTTTCAAAATATGATTATAGAAAACCGAGAATTAAATCAATATTTTTTTCTTTAACACAATTAATAAGTTAAAACTTAAGAAAATTCTAAATAATCAACAATAGGCGCGTTATTGCGAACGTATTCCATTAGTAAGATCTTACTTAATTATCTCAATTTTGTCTTGTATATTGATATCCAATTTTCATGACTGATATTTTCGGGTTACCTACTACGATACATAGTGGTATAATATACTGTCCAAAGTGAAGTATACTCGTACTACACATTGATTTTCCTGATCGAGTATCAATATTCATCTGCTAATTCGTCTATCGCGCCAATGTCGGAAACTATTAGAATTACAGCAACCGAATTTTGTATGTACTAGATATGTGTATGAGTCAATCATATGCCGAACTAGTTTCATTTAAATTGGGAATAGTATAGGACATAGAAAGTATAGCCATCTACTCAATCTAGTTGTGTAGGATATTTCATAATCGAGCACACTCGACTTTAGGATGCTAAGTTGTTAGTTTAAGACTCTGCATAAGTTCGCTTGTGTTTTTTGGGTTTTTGGGTTTTTAAGCCCTTATCTACCACAAACGCTGGAATTTGGTTATGCTCAATGTACGAAGTCCAAATTTGTACTTACTAATTTTCTTTTTTGAAAAATTAAATAAATATGCCTGTATTGTTATGCTATATACATAAATTATTAATAATTCAATATGAAAGTATAATTGTTTTACAATGTTTTCTTTTTTGCTGCTTACTGACCACTACTAATTACGGCATTATTATTTTCTTGAATTTCCTGACTTTTCCTTTGGTTTTCATGACATTTCTAGTGGTTATTTTCGGTGGCTCATTAGCAGTTAGCAGGCCACACAATGAGCTGTGTGCGGTTTTTGCTCAGTTTTGTTTCTTTGTTTGTTTCTTTAATTTTTATGCCTTTTTTTCCTTCTGCCTTTCGACATTTTATTCGTATTTTTGTTGTTGTTGGGCCATCGTTTATCACGTATACGCAGCGTGCCACTGAATTCGCTTGCCGATTGCCAATGGTGCTGCTGGCGTTGTCGGCTCGTAAGTCTTTCATCATTTTTATTGGTTTTCTTTTGCTGCCAACACATATTTCCCCATTCTACATACATACATACGTACTACGTTCTCCCCATTCGCTGCTTGTATTCAAAATTTATTAATTCCGCAGGCCTGAAGTTGTAAAGTAAAAATCCCTTTTGTGCACCCCAGTGCGTATGATTAATTACATGTATGTACATACATATAAATTTGTGTTTGTGTGTGTGTGTATTCGTGTGTGTAGTAATGGAGTGGGGATGTTAACCAATAGATGATAGCTCCAAAACTTTGTCGGTCTGCGTTGGTTTGCGGCAGTCATCTTTCGGAACTAAGGACGCATCTGCTGTGGCTGACATAATGAGCCTTGTCATTAACTTGTTTTATGTCGCTAATCAAGTTGACCACGCCCACTTTACGCATAAGTTGTCTAGCTTATGTTTATGTCTGTGCAGGCATGCAACAAATGTGAGGCTTGCCACAAAAGCTATTAAAGTCACTGTTAGTGTTGGTCAGCTCTCAAAGAAATGCTGTCTTCATTAAAAAATCGCAGCTAACTTTTTCTTTTTTTTTTTGTTAAATAGTTTCGAACTTAACCCTAGAACCCTTATATTGAAATAACATGGAAATAAAGATAATTAAATTGTCAAATTTTGATGAAAGCCTTTTAAATAAATCTCTAGCTGCTTTAAAGACAGCAACAAATTTTTAAGAATTGAAAACACATTGTACTTAAAAAAAATCCAGAATTGATTTAGCAGATCATGTTTCGTTTGCGTCTTGAAATTATTTTTCAAGTTTTCGATGTTTTCCATCAACTGAGAAGACTGCTTAAAACTTGAAGCTTTTGTTTAGTGTACTTTAGGCTTTTATTCAACATTAAATCCGATCAAGACAGACAAGAAATGCATCCATTGACATTTTGCATATACCTTCAATTGCACGGCTCAAAATATTTTCCCCCTGTTTTGGGGTACTTCGCTTTTCCGGCTCCATCACAATTGTCCGATACAAAGCGTTGACATTGCCAGTTGCATTCCAGTTTCCTTCCGTCTTATATATCCCTACTATGTGTGTGTGTGCTATTCACACAAACTTGTCTCATGTCGGTTAATGCAAATATTTTGCATAAACTACAAGTGTCAGCCAGGAGCAGGAGCGATAACAACAAAAGCAACATCAACAACAAGTATAAGTACAAGGACAGCCATCAAACATCGAGAGCATCAATGCTGTCAACTTTATGCCAAACGATGACAAGCGAAACCCAAAGAGTCAGAAACCCAGGACCAGAGACAGTCAAAGAGAAAGAGAGTAAGACAAGCACAAAGCTAAAGTTGGAGCAGCAAATGTGTGGTTGGAAACTAAAAAGAAACGAGTATGTATGTACATATACATAGTTATATAGTACATACACTCAAAGAAAAATTAACGTAATACATAAACATACATACATACATACATACGACCTTGAATCAAGTACATTTTATGTTGCTAAGCTCGTAGTTAGGCAGAGTCCTTTTTATAGCTTCACAAATGAGTATTATAATTTATGTCATGAAATATGTTACGCATAGTAAACAGGTTAAACATACATACATAATAATTAAAGTAATTAACTGAAGTTATTCAATTCAATTGTTGTTGCGATCGTTACTCGATCGTTACTTTTTACATCTTACACACTTCGTTTGCTATGCACACAACCCATTCCATCTCAGACCGAACAGCAACTGACTTCGCCGCTTGCGAATTCGCTGTCCTGGTCGCAGTTGTCTATCGATATTGGCTTTGTTAAGGAATGTTCCGTATATGTGCAATTACATGATCCCCGATTTCTACTATTTACATATTAATATTATAAATTAATATATAAAAAAATTATTTCATTATGAACTATTTCTTCAAGTGTAGAAAAACTATTATATAGTTGTATAACGGTTGCTTGGTTGTTTGTTATAGATGGATATGACGAAAATATGCGCTAAGGATAATAGGCAAAACCCACACATACACAACATATAGACATAGTATAACAGACAGTTAGAAGCAGAAAGCAGGCAAAGGATTGAGCTTGAAATAGGAATTGGAACTTGGTGTAAAGAAGTGGGAGTGAAAGTGCCATTTGTTCAGCTCAATGAGTGCTTCTCTAAGAGCCTTAAGCGCATCAACATTTATGGCTTCGCCTTGGAGTACATGCTACAACTAATACTCCTACAACTACTACGACTATTACTACTACATACATGTATGTATAATACTTTTGCAAAAAGATAGAAACCATCGAGAAAAGAAAAGTCAGCTTTAAGCCGCTTAATGCGTCAATAAGTTTGATTACAAAGACAACAACTGCATTGAATTGCCACAAATCGTATAGAAAATAAAACAAAAATATGTTTACTTTAAATTTGTATTGCCTAAATTAGCCATAATTGATCTACTGAAGCCTTAGTTCTAAAAAAAAAAAAACAAAAAATAAACACTGAATACTGATTGATGAAAATAACAATAAAGTATCTGTATTGCATAACATCAAAGTGAGAAAAAGATACATTGCAAGATAGACCCTTTTAACAAATTACTTTTTTTCTTTAAGAAAACTGTCTCACAAATAAGCCTGGACAATTGATGACAGTGCTGGCAATCTATATTTCCAACAGTCTAATATACTATATTGGAAAATGTTTCCTATCCAACAATCTATTCATTTTTTATCCTCATCCTGTTGAATGTGGGAAAAGAAAAAAGTTTCTCAGTTACTCGTGAAAATTATATAAAGTATACACATACATATATATTCATGATCAGCGTGAACACACAAGTTGATCCATTTGTCTGTATCTCGTTCTCAGTGACTGAA
Organism: Dettopsomyia nigrovittata; assembly: GCA_037040065.1. Classification (NCBI taxonomy): domain Eukaryota; kingdom Metazoa; phylum Arthropoda; class Insecta; order Diptera; family Drosophilidae; genus Dettopsomyia; species Dettopsomyia nigrovittata. Next base: position 5,930 of record JBANCX010000809.1, on the reverse strand, counting down.
AAAGTAAAAGACACCTACATATGTCCAATAGTCGCGATAGGAAAAATCGGCTCAAAAATAAGTTGTTGTATAGGAAAGATTTGAACCAAAATGTTATATAATTATTTTCAAAACAATCAGTTTGTATCCAAGTTAAATGAAATAAACAATTTCAATTACATTTATGACTAGTTCTCCTTTTTTTATTCTATTTTAGTTTGTGTATTCCATTCAGGAAATCACACTCACACAACTCCTTATACTCAAATTGTTAAAAAAATTTCTAGTGATCGAGTGAACCGTGATCATCTTATTTAATTAATCTCATTGTATCTAAATATATAAATTAAGTTTTCATTAAAATTTTTTATTTTCTTTTATTAATAGTATTTGATCGTTAGATAAACTGACAGCACTTGTGGTTAAACAATTGTGGGTGTCCAAAGGAAAGAAGGTTAAGGGATTATATGAATTGTAGTCTTTATTATTTTGGTTTGAATTTATACTTGAAAGCATTTTCGTGTTTAACGAACAAGTTAAAGTTTCTGCTTGTCACAATACCCATTTGACCAATTGTTTATCTCAAAGTTAGTTTACTTGACCAGCGATTAGAATGTGCGTGTCTGTGTCTGTCTGTGTGTGTGTGTGTGTATTTGTTTGTAAGTTTCGCAATTCAAAGATGTCAAATGATGTCGGCTTTAAGTTAAGCCACAATTGCAACGCACTTTACAAGCTACAGTCAAATGCATTAAAGAATGTACTCAGTTACCACAGTACTAGTCTTGGCCGCCAATCTAATTTGCAACGGTTCGCTAGGGGCACAAACTTGTTGGCAAACGTAACATACACATACACATACACATACAACAAAATTGACGCAATGTTGCAGCATCAGGTGGATATATATATATATATATACATAAATATGTATGTACATATATGTATTGTTGATGAAAATGGCAGTCAGGGGGCGTGACTCAGGCCACTTTCAGCTGTCAGTCATGGTCCGGGTGAAATTGTAAATTAAAAATGAGCTTTCAGCGTAGCGCAGGCCCCAAAGGCAATGCGCCTGAAAATTGCGCACCATCCGAGCCAAATCGAATTTTTCAATTGATTTTTGAACCAGGCCGCGATACACGCGTCCTCACTTCCTATTTGTGAATTTAATCCATTGATGTAATTATATTCTGTAGTATAGCGGGCTCATCCAATAATAATATTTTGCTGAAAAACAAAATACTGTTAGAGCTTTGCCTTTTCATCTTCCATTAAAATTCTATTAAACCAATCTCTAGAGTTCATAATGCACTTTTCCACAATTTGGCTACCCTTAGCCCAGCCAGCCCAGAAGTTCGCTACTAGTCTATGACAAACAACTCAATTATTCCTCAATTAATATTTTAGTAGTAAAAACATGTTGCATACTCGTATTTGCAACATGCACAAAAATGTATTAAAATTTTTTTTTTTTTTTCATTTCCATATTTATTTTCTGTTATTTTCCCGTTTGCTTTAGGGAATAAATCTATATAAGTTATTCATGTATTACGTTTGCATAATCATTTGGTATAAATTTTTGCTATGTTTCTATTATAAGATTACAATATCCAAGAGATTAATAAATATTTTAAAAAATATTATTATGATTAATAAAAATAATTCCTATTTAAAATAGATAAATGGAAAATATGATTAAAAGAAATTGAAAATATGGAAAAGAAATAAATTTTGAGAAAAATATTAATTCTTCTTTGAACTAAATATATTTGTTATCTACGAGTATATCCCATTTATTTTACTTTAATTTTTATGTTTATTTCCATCATAATATTGTGTTAAATTTATTTATAATAACAAAGATTTGTAATCGCTAAAATAACATAACCATACAACACTTTTTACGAAACTATCCAATACAAAAAATTCTTATCGATAGACGTAAGTAGATATATAAAAGATCATTGAGTCATTCCTTTGAGAGTGATCATAGAGTAACAGGCTCTCTCATTTTTCTCTGTTAACTAATAGTAGTGCGCAATGGGCACACATCGCTCTGTTAAGTCGAAAGCCGGGAGCAGAGACAAAATTGTTCCTTCGGCTGACTCCCGAATTGAACAAAATTATGCTTCGGCCATAGCGTAAGAGCTTCGGCAATGTAAATTGTCTGTACACTTCATATACGATTTGATACGAATAATTGTGCGCCGATTGGCAGATCGCGTCAACAGTGCGAGAGAATCTGCCACTTTATACGTTTCTTACTCTATGGAGTGATCTGAACAGACGTTCTTAGAGAATAAAGAAAGACAACTCGTTCCTATAAATAACAAGTAAAAGACTTGAGAACAATGAAATAGTAAAGTGAATTAAACAACAATAAACATTAAAATCTACTCTTTGGTATTCTACAAAGCTAATTTCTAAATAGTTTGATAGGTTATACTGATTGGGGAACAGAGATTATACTACTAATATACAAACATAATGTTATAATGCGACAATATTTGAGCAAATGTTGAACATTGCCGAAACACGCACCAAATCCTAAGAGCCAACTAAGCAGCAACTTGTTGACTGATACATAGAGAAACAGTATGGAATGACAATCCGGATGGCAGTAGCAGCATCTTAGTACGAGTAGAGGTTGCAGTAAAAGTGAAGAAACATCAGCAACATGTTTGGATACAGTTGAAGCTTGTTTCCTGTGCTCTTTTATTGTCGTTTATCTTGCCTACCTTGACAATTTACTTCATACACAACAATGAAAATCGATAAAAAGACTGTATAAAATGAGCCCTAAAAAGGCAACAGCAAGCAGCAGGACACAGACACTCTGACAGACAGACACACACATGTACGCACAAGGGGCCAATCTTTGCCACAAGCAAATTAAAAAGAAAAAAAAACAAATACAAACAACGAAAAAGCATGTAGTACAATAAAGAAAAGGAAACGAATCCATGTATTATAAGTATATACGCCTTGCAACGAACTGTCAACAATCTTTTATAATAAAACAATACATTATTCTATAACTAATTAACAAATAATGAAAAAAAAAATATTAATTTCAATTTGAAATTCTCATAAAAAAAGGAAATTAAATAAATAAAAACCTTTAATATGCCTTAGTAGGGTATTAAGACAAACATGTTATGTATACTACAAACTTAATGCCAACAGCTACAGCATCCAAAGTATCTTCTGGTCATGTCTTGGAAAATGGCACCATATACTGACTTCAATAGTCGATCCCACAAATCGTTATGAATAATGTTCCCGGGAATACATAAATACATACATATATGTATGTACATGTGGGAGTGTTTGTGGGGAAGGTTGTTTGGTTTTTGTGTATTGTGGTGTTGTTGTTGTCAAATTTTCTTTTTGCATAACAATGAAAATGAAAGCTTCACCTAATTATGCCAAACATGACTGCTAACAAAAATGGTATGCAAACAACCGAAACACATAAATAAATATATATGTATTTTTATATGGAAAATTATAAAGAATTAAATAAACGCAAAGCAAAAAAAAAATGAAGATGAAGAAAATTCAAGAGTCAGAAATAAGTACTAAACTAAATAAACATTTAAATGAAGTATCATAAACCTCAATTAATGAGCATTTCCTAGATGAAAGCATACATAAATGTACATAGTAATTACATCGAAGATATAATGTACTCTGACATAACAAAATAAATGAAATAATTTAACAAATTTGATTATCAATAATTTTAGATAGGTACCTAGACATATATCCATCAATTTTGTTATCACATTATCATGAATAGAAGCTTTTCATTCATTCATTGAAAAATAAATAATTTAATTTAAAATACAATCTGCTATGGGAACAAAATGTCAAATACTAGAATTTAGAAGGCTGTTTAATAATTGAAAAAATTATAAGAATATACCATATATACATACATACATATACTTATATTAAATACCAGGAATTAGTTATAATTATGCTGTACACAAAATTAAATTTTATATAATCTGAGTATATGTATACAATTTATTCCGATTTTATTTATTATTTCAGCAACTGACTTAATACGAGGGAACATTTAATCAGACAATTAGATAGAAATAAGTAATAAATAATAAAAAAATATTAATTCCAAAACTAAAAAATTGATTTATGGGGTAATTATATTCTTCTATATCCCTTAAACTTATTTCTCAAAATACATAAATAAACATTTAAGCAGAAAACTGTATTCTTCTCATATATATAATAATAATTTAACCACATTTCTGAAATATTCATTAAAAAAAAAAGATTTTGTAGCTGATGTTGACCCTTATATTTTATTTGCCTACTAATTTGTATACAAAAGTTACAAAGTAGCCGTCGCGTCACACACAAACACACACGCATACGCACGAATACAAGCAATAAAACACAGGGACAAACAAACACATTCAACTTGCGCCAACACACATAAACATACATACATACACCCGCGCACATACATAGTATAAAGCAGGGCAACATGGCATGTCGTGTTTTATCGTATCGTGTTGAGTTCTCTCAAGCAGCTCAAGCTCAAACAGCTTCCGTTTCCGCTTCCCCTCTTTGGAAGGTGGTCATATATATACTATGTTGTAATAGCTGAGAATTGGGAGCGTATGGTATCTGTTGTGTGGTATATGCAAGGTTTGCCGCCTCGCTAGGCACTTGAGCAACCGCCACCGACAATAGCAACAACAACTAATACACAGCGTACTACTACTTACAAACACACACACATACATGTATGCAGCTTGAATGCTAAGAGGCAAAGCGGGTGTAAGAGTATACGGCTGCGACCTGAAGTAAATGTAGCAGAAAGCACTTCATAATTTAATTAGTGCTGCAGCACCGTTAGACAGTTTGACGCGACTGTTGTGTGAGTGTATAAGTATATATGTACACATACATATTATACATACATATGTATATAGTTGGTATAGCTGTGCACACAGGTAGCACAAACAAAACAAACAAAATAATAACGAAAAAAAAAGAACATAATAAATAACTATAATAAACAATTTTACTCGCGTTCTGTTCGCAACAACAACAACAACAACAAAATAGTAACAAACAAAATCCTGAGGCTGCCTCCTTGACACCAGACAGCTTCTTACAGGTGAAAGTAAAGAAAGCAATTGAGTAGCGAAGGCGTACTTATTTAATTATCAAATAATGCAACAGCTATGCGAAGCACGATTAGTTTATAAAAATATATTGAATATATTTCCAAACGACAATGTAATATATAAAGTATATGACAAAAATAAAAAATACTTTCTATAGAATAAGCTGAAGAAGAAATTGTATGCTATTGACACGCTTAAACTAAAGCACAACAGAACTTTTAACTATGTAGAATTGTGATTGATCAAAGCAAATTAGTTCTTTTATATTTTTTCTGCTAATTAAAACATATTTAAATGCTTTGGTGTGAGTGTGTTTGACTTCAAGCTAACAAGATAGCTTTGAAATGTAGAAGATAAAATCATATTGAAATTAAGTAGTTAGCAGCGTTGGTATTTAAAATACAAAAATTCAATTTATTTGAATAAACACTAAAGTAAGTCAGTGAGACTCAGCAGACGCGACGCGAAATAGGAAAGAAACTAATACTTAAAGTATGAACTATGTAAAAGTTCAAGATAGATAATTTAAAATTGCAGATTATCAATGTTAGATTGAGAAACAGATACAATAATAAAGCTAGAAAAGATTTTAAAATTTATATATTTTGTGTGACTATCATACCCTTATTGTCATTTTCAATGGAGGCCGGATATAAACATAAATGAGACAAAATATAACTAACAAGTAAGGAAGCTCTAGTCGAGTGAGCTCGATTACGAGATACCCCGATTCAAGTGATAGCGATGTCAACCTCGCTGCTAGCTCCTTGAAAACACCAATGACAAACATGT
>JBANCX010000806.1:0-13049 GCA_037040065.1 Dettopsomyia nigrovittata | reverse complement strand
AAAAAAAAAGCAGCAACTAATTATAATTGAAACAAAAGCTAAAAAGCATCTCAGCTTGTTGCAATTTTCCAGCTAACAATAAATCAAGCTAAGTACTGCAGCATGTCTCTTAAATCTTTCAGCCGAACGCTCTTTTCAAAACAAACGACTTTGATTTTTGTTGCTTTGTTGTTTATTCACATGCTAACCGATAAAACTATTTTGAATTTAAGACTTCTGTTTTTTTGTTTTTAATGAAATTGTGGGAAACATTTGAAAATAATATCAAAGAAAAATTAGCATGACTAATGAATGAATATAAATGTCAAGGAGAAAAATTCTTTCATACCTAAAGTGAGGGCAAACGAGAAACAATCTAGAGACTTTCGTTCTAAATCATGGCGAGTTATATTGCTAGGAAGGGACCGATGGTATTCTCCAGCCTGGGCAAGTGGGCCTACAATATGTCTGGATTCAATCAATATGGTTTGCACCGTGACGACTGTCTCTATGAGAACGAAGATGTATCGGAAGCGATCCGTCGCCTTCCACGCAAGCTATACGATGAGCGCAACTATCGCATAATGCGTGCATTGCACTTGTCCATGACCAAGACCATTCTACCCAAGGAGCAGTGGACTAAATATGAGGACGATGTTAAATATTTGGAACCTTATCTAAACGAGGTCGTTCAAGAGCGTGAGGAGCGTGAGGATTGGAATAAGAATCATTAAATTTTAATAATTATTCGGATTTGTAAATGTTCAGAAAATACATAGATTACAAATTTAAACCTCTTTCCTCGATTGTGTATATTGTGTAAAATGTATTTTTTATCCTTTGAGAAACTCAAATTGAGCTCTTTTTATTATAAAAAAATAAATAGTTTCTTCCTTTATCTCATCCGTTTTTTCTTGTATATTAAATTAGGCTTTAAAAAATTCTTTATAGTTATTTGTTGTTATTTCCTGTCAAAAGGTCTTCAATTTTTTTGTGCGTATAAAGTAGTCGTTGATCTAATCGTTTTCATTTTAACCTGGCTAACAATTTTTACCAATCTCATCATTTGAGTTCAAACAGTTTAAGCAAGCACATCCGAAAACTTTTACAAAATAAAAAAATCCAATTAATAATTTTATTCTTTTACAAAATTTAATTACTGTGTAAGTTGTTATAAAACAAAATTAGTTCGCCTTGAATATGAAATAAATGTTTATTTTAGATCTTATTGAAAATGTCGATAGTGGAAGAAGAAGCAGTAGCAGCAATACGCAAGTCGGGCATGAAGCAAACCCAAAATCAATCGAATTCTGCTAGTATTGTGGAGTTACCCAGGACAACACTGAACAGCTGTCGCAAGCCACGTCAAGATGTCAAATCGATGACTGTGCGTCAATATCTGGATCAGACAGTGGCACCCATATTACTTCATGGACTGCAGGCTGTGGCACGCGAGAGACCAGTTGATCCAGTCAGTTATTTGGCAACATTTTTGTTAAAGAACAAAAATCGTTGCGAAGAGTTTAGCAATGAAGGAATCTAGTTTTAGTTAATTTTACTAAACATACACAAACACATACACACTCATTATTCGCTGAGAAACAATTGAACATTAATTTTAGAGCAACACAACAACACACGTGTGTGGACAACATAGAAATACACTTACAAATACACTTACCAATTGTAAGGCTTTAAACCACATTTTATTAACAACGGCTGACGAAGAAACACTTTGTTTGAATTATTTGAATTAAATAATAATAATTATTGCAATATTTATACGGCCGCTGCACAGCTAAAATTTTTGTTTATTTATTTTAATCTTTTTATCTTTTTTTTTTTTTTGCAATTATTTTTTAAGAAAATTACATTGCGTATTTAATTTACAAATTGTACGTGTAATTTTTTCAACAACATTCGCAGCTGCCAACGACATTACGCCAAAGCGCGTCGAAGTCGAACGATTTGAAAATTGGGCGAAAAAGATGCAACGTTAATAGCCAAACATTAATTAGTTCCGCCGACTATATTGCATTCGAGTCAACACTTCCGATGCTTTTAACTCTCAGCGAACGATCTCTTTCTCTCTGTGTAATATCGCAGTTGTATATTATTAAGTAATATCTCGCACGTCCGTCTACTCAGCTGGCTCGATTGCCACTAAAATCGTAGCGCTTTTAGTTGACGGTTTAAAAAACTTCAAATTCAAATCGCGCCAAACGTTTCGGCTTCGTACGCGCTACGTTATGGCTTCGGCATTGCCGATCGTCTGCTTCGTAACGTAGCGTAACGTTACAGTGTTGGATGAGGGAACCAGAGACATTGCGGGTTTGGTGTCTGCTGTTAAGCTCTACGTGTATTATTGCCATGGCATTTTAGAAGTAATCTACTTTATGGACACTCTTGCAGACTTGGAACAAACATAAGCCGATTTCAGTGTGTTGTTGGCCACCCGCAAGAGTCACACGTCAAATTCCAGATGAAAAAAAAAATGTGTCTCCAATAGAAATCTATTATATATATTTGGATACATACTACAAACTTATGTACATGATATCATTGATATAATTATTGTTAATTGCATTTGCAATGATGCTGTCTATCAGTTTAAAGTTCAAAGTTAAATGTTGCATACTTTCGTATTGATTATTGATTGAGGCTTCAATTTTCAAGTATATATCTATCTAACACTTGAGTTATTTGAGCACTAAACAATGCGAGCAATTTTTTAGAAAGGGTTTATATTAAAAAAGGTTCAAGTTACCTTGATATTTCATATTATATATCTAGCTCAGTTCAAAATTATTAATGACAGAGAGAATGTTGAAGGAAATATGGCTTAGCCTTAGCTAATGCTTCTTCAAAGCTTCAATTGAACAATTTAATAAATAAATAATAAATTAAATAAACAATTATTTGTACTATTTTATAAATTATTTTAGTATGTTTTAGGTTAAAAATTTTACTAGAAATATTAAATATGAATAACTTATTTCTGTGTTTTTTACATTTATTTATAATATAAAATAAAAATATTTTTAGAAATCAACAAAAAATTTATAAATATAATTTCACAAATCAATAAACAATTCATTTTGGCGACAGTGCGGCATTAAGAGGCCATAAAAATAATAATAATAATAATAATAATAGTAAAATAATATAAACATAATCCATTAAGGCAAAATGGTGCCCACATACAAACATATCGTATATTATTTATTTATTTATATATCTCTATATAAGATATCTCTATATCAATAATAAAGCATTGCCTTGTGGCTTGATTTAATTAAAAAATCAAACAAAAATTGTTGTAATTATTTGTCTGTTAAAGATATCGCGCGTTGAGCTCTTAAGCCACAAAAGTGGACTTTTTTTTTTTGCAATTTACGAGAGTCGCTGATTTTGGCGCCATTGCGTTTGTTGTTATTATTATTGTTGTTGCCGCCTGTGGAGTGCGTGGGTGACTGACAGATGTTGTTGTTGTTGTCGATTTTTGTTGTCTAATGGAGCGCAGCAGCATTTCAAGGCTATGCAATCCGTTCAACTTGTCGCTGGCGGCTGGCGGCTGGCGCTTGAGTTGTGTTGCCACAAACAACAGCTTACAACAACTGCGCCTATCACTTAAACTCTAACTTTCCATGTAGGTGTTGTGCAGTGACGTCACACAGCATACCATTTGCAATGATATCATTTTTCCCAACACACACACACACACACACACACGCACATAGTACACACGAAAATCTAAATCATAAATCTAAGGCTCACTCAATCCATAGTAGTTTAGTTAGATTTGCAAGTCGTTTCAATAGACAAAGTCAAATTCAAATTGAATCAAATTAGCATGCAACACACACCCGTGCGACCCACTGTGCGTATGAGTAACCAAAAATAGTCTGTAGAAGGCAAACGCGGAACAAATTGTTGTCACAACTAACCTATGTAGTATAATTATTTATTTATTTATTTATGCGTTGTAAGTGAAACAGAAAAAAAAATAAACAAAATATATTTAAATATTTGACATGACGCATACGACATGCTGTCCAAAAGTTGTCACATTGTTGGTAACGCCTCTCCGCCCACAAGTAACATGACATTGCAATGCGTTTGACAATTGAAATCAAAATTGATCGAAACGCGATTAGCAAAATGAATACAAAACATATCAAAAATAAGAAAACAAATACTATGAGTACAAAGATATAGATGTTATATCGCATTGTATAATCTCCTCCATTTTTTATGCGTGTATGTGCGTGCACTTATGGCACACACTGTACTTTAGAGGAAATCAAAATTTCAATTCAATTGTTACATGAGCCGACAAAATGTTTTAAATTATTTCATAAACAAGTGCTTGGTAAAGATATTAAAAGTAAATTGTTCAATTTAAAATGGCAAATTATTTATTTCTTAAATTGATTTGCCTTTTATTATTTATTTATTTTTTGTATCAAATTAAACAATTCGCAATTTACAGAATTGTCTGCACAAGGTTGCCACATTTTGCTAATTTTTCTTGATATTTTTTAATTAAAATGAAAAGAAAATAAATAACAATCGAATAATTTTTGTTTTATTAATCTTTTATGCCGACCAAATAGCATTAATTAAAAAAACTCTTTCCTAATCGCTAGAAATCTATATCAAATTGCAAATTGATTATCGATATAATCACAGTTTTCATTAATTAATATGGATATAAGCAGCGTGATACTTTTCTTAGTCAGATTTTTATCGTTTAGAGATTGTATCTGTGGATCACACACAGCAAAGTTACGAGTGTGAAAAATAGGCGAGCGTAGAAAAAAATCGATAAATAAAAATACAAAAATACGAAATTGTTAAAATTACTTTGATTTTTTCGCTGCAAAGTCACGAACTATTGACGCGCACTGAATATGACAATTTTTTTGATTTGTTATTTTATATAAGCTAATACCATTGAAGTGCATGAGATAATCAATAATAGCAAAAGTTATTTTTTTCAGGTGTCTCTATCTGTCTTATTTTGTAAATCTAATATAATATGATCTCATATGAGCTTATCCAGTTAACTGGGTTGTGAAAGTTGTGTGTGCCCCACTAAAAAAAATATGGCCAATAAGCTCAGGCACCCACACAGGCTAAGAAAACAAAAAAAAAACAAAATTAAATCAGAACAACAAAATTTTATTCACAAAACTATCGCCAACGCTCCACATTTGGATGTAAAAACTAACCAAAAAACAAATTTAAAAGAACTTGGCAAAGAAAAAACACAAAAAGAAAAAAACAGCATGACCTACGCTAATAGAAGAAGAAAAAAATACTAAAAAAAAAAATACCAGAAAAAGCATAGAAAATTCAAACTAATTTTAGCAGTTGCGACATCGCCAAAACATCGCAGTTTCTTTTTAAAGCAACAACAAAAGTTCGCTGAACTGCACAAAGGCTAAAGCGTTGCCTATAATATGTAATAACAAAAAATTCACAACAGGAACAACAAAAGACAAAAGCCAAAACTTCATTAGTTTGTTCTCGCATCATCAGCTAACTTGGCCAAAAAGAAAGCAGTTAAAGATATTTGAAGAGAAACAAAAAATACAAAATAAAAGAACTGCACACAAATCAACGTTCGAATTGTTGTTCGAATGATCAAAAAATACCAAAAATTAAACAACAACAAAAATCTATAGAAAAAATAATCATAAGATGAAGAAGAAGAAGCAGCAACAAAATAAAAAAAAAAAGAAGCAAATGTAAAAGAAGAAGCAGCTAAAGCGTAGCAAAAATTCCAACTAAGAAAAAAAAAAAGTTCTTTCTATCGAAAATAAATTGACTTTTTATAGACAGTGACAACAATTAATTATAATTTAATATGCCTGTGCATTTAGACAAAGATACTACCTTGAGCTCCATTCGCCTGAACCCAAAGCCTTCCTCCCCCCTTTTACCCACTCTACGGGTTATTAGTAGTTTATAGTGTCAACACAACCCGTAGACAGCACAACACGAAGAAAGGTCGCCGCCGTCGCCATGGTCATAGCCCACCGAAAGTCATCGAACTTTCTCTGGTTGTTATAACCTTTTGTTTTGAATAAAGCTAATTTCTATATTATATTACACACAGGTGTCTAAAACTTTGGTTATTATAATTAATTATGTTTTTTTTTCGATATTTCTTTGGCAGGCGCCAAATAAAAATGTTGCAATCGTCACTTAAAGTTCCTAAAAGACGACGTAATATAGTATGAACAATTAACTAAAACAGAATTCTTGTGAAATTTATGAGAACAATGAGAAAGAAATATCCACAAAGATCTTAGTAAGTACTAAATATTTCTATAGCATATGTAATTTTGGCAAAAATATCTTTTTATTCAAATTTTTTAATAATAATTACATAGAATGTGTAGACAATCGCGTGTGTCGCAATAGTCTTCAGAAATAATAATAATAGAATGAGAATCGTAAACAAAAATCTTAACAGAAATTCATACTGTTGTTGGCCGCCTTTTTACAGTGTACGCCTTTAGCTTTTTGGTAGCTAAAAAATTAGACATGCTGTAATTAATAGCCGCTTACGAGTTGAGTCACAAATTAGCTACATGACATATGCATAGAGAGCGAGAGAACTAAGAATTTGGATTAATATTGTTTAAGCTTGTTAAGAGTTGTTGACAGTTTCTTTTACGTAGGAGTTTTGAACTCAAATAATGCCAAAAAGGTGTGTGGGCTGCAATAAAACTAATCGAAATCCTGTTACAGTTCAACAAATTAAAAAAAAAAAGAAAATCTTTTGATGCTCTTAATTTGAATATAGAGATAAATCAAGAATTTTAACAAACACAAATCACGCAATATTCAAAATATTCGTTTGGCTTTTATGCTAAAAGACCTTTCAAAACTCAAGAGCTCTCAATGGAGCTGTTAGTTTTCGAGAATTCAAGCTGTTTGGAAATAAAACAAGCTGTTCGCTCGCAATCTTCAAACAATATACAAGCGTTGACAACACTGGCAACAGGGTATCAGAGCAATCTAATTGGGCGTCTTGTAGCTTGCTTCCGTTGTATTGAAGGCGTTTGGCTCATTGACTTTACTAAGTGTTTGTGTGTGTGTGTGGGAGTGTCTTAAGTACTTTTTTAATCCATTGTTAGTGTAGTTTATTTCCAGAACTTGTTTCGTATTGAACGATTATCATTAAGAATAAAAATACATAAAGCAGTGGCCTTGAATGGGAGCAGCTGCTGCATATTACTTATATACTAAATGTGTTTGTTATGAACTATGGACTAAGACTAAATTAATTCAAAGGATTCGATGTTTTAGCGCTCTCCTGGCGTATAGCATTGATTAACTCATAGTTAACCAGAAATGTGAAACGCAGTCCGGAGATCTCCACGGTACAGTTGTGTGCCAAGCGTGTTTTGTGACCATTCAGCAATGGAGTGCCATCGATAAAGATGGCACGCTTGCCTTCGTTGGCAATAAAGAAGTCACCATTGCTGCGCATCTTAATGGTGCCCTGACGACGTGAAATCTTTGCAGCCGGTCCTTCCAGCGACAAATCTACATCGACGCCACATTCCTTGGCCTCGCGACCAAATGTTATCTCCTTGGAGCGCATAAGATAACGCACCAAGCGTCCACAAAGACAGGCCAATGTTTGATTGTCAAATTCGCTAGCTGCTGTGGGTCCAAGCACTGAATCCACCAGCACGCCCCAGCGTGATAGCTCGTTCTCTACCAGACGTATATCACGTTTATTACGACGATCGGCCAATGTCAATTCAATATCCAGTGCCTCATCACGTGGCTCATGCAATTCCTGATCAAATATCTGATCTTCGCCATCGGAAAAACTGAGCGGCTGATCCGAGCCAGGTTGCAGCGGCTTTACTGTCTGATCCGGCAGCAAACAATATTGTTTCAGCAGCAGCCAATGATTGTGCAATGTTTTGGCAGTACGTGCACTATAGAATATACCAGCATTCTTGTCCAGCAGCTCTTGGAATTGTTCCACTTTGGGTGTATCAGTCTGCGCAGTGAAAAACAATAATTAAACGATTATAAAAATATTTAAATTCAGTTACTTACGCTCTTGATGGTGCCCAGCAGCTCCTCCTCTTGGACACTATACAACGCCTTCCGTTGCACCGACTCAATCAGTTCCGGATGCAAATTACGCATGGCGGATACAGCAATCCGTGACACAGCTGGCTCATAGAGCAACGCATACCAACGCTGCTGCAGCTCCTGCAGCGTAAACTTGCAAGAGAACTTGACACCACGATGTATCATGCGTAAATCATTTGTCTGTTGTATACCAATGACAAGGGCCAAATCATCAATGGGCTTCCAACGTCCCAGATCCTTGGTGGCCATCTGAGCGAGTGGACGGCCATTGCGACGAGGTTTTTTGCTGCTCGTCGAACGCGAAGGACGAGGACGACGCTCTGCGGCTGGTGTGCGCTCCATGATAGATTTTGGATGCTGTTGCTGCAAGGATTGGGGCGGCTGCTGTTGCTGCAATGGAGGATTTACTGCAGCCAATGGCAAACTGGGCGTAATTGGTGTAGGAAGTGATGCAGGCGGTGCAACTGTCGCAATGCTTGGTGTGCTCGGACTAATAGTGTCCACTGTTGTGCCTGGCGTCGGCGGCGTATCTGAAGCCACAGCAACAACAATGTTCGCGGCGTTTGTTGTAGTTGTTGTTGTTGAAGGTGATGGTAGCAACGTAGTTGTTGTTGTGGTTGCTGTTGTTGTTGCTGCTGCAGCTGCTACTGGTGGTGCTGGCGTTGTTGGTGTCGTTATTGTTGTTGGTGTTGTCACAACTGTAGAATAATTATTTTGTGATGTTGTACGCGGTCGATTTGAACGATTTGCATCAGAGCCTCCGCCGCTACGACTTGTCGCAATTGTTAAATTATATTCAACAATTTCGTCATCAAAACGTTTGCGTTTAATTGTTCGAGACGAACTGTCAAAAAGAATGCCAAAATGGCGTCAAATCCTTCTACACAGTTCTGCTTTAAATGTCAAACTCACCTACGACGCTTTGCCGCGTCGTTTTGAAGCAGCTCAATAGGTAAATTGTGAATAGGAGTTTTATTCAGTGTTGTTGCTGGTGTTGTTGTTGTTGTTGGTGCTGGGGCTGCGCAAGTGTTGACAGTTGTCGATGACACGGGAACAGTGTTAGGCACGTTTACTATCTCAGACACAACGACAGACGCCATATTAGTGTTTGAAGTTGAGGTTGTTAGTGTTGCCGTCTCAGTTACAGTTGTTATGGGTAATTTAGTCTCATCCATGATTATTTTTTTTGCAATATTATGTATTTTCTTTCCTTTATGACGCACAAGTGCTGGAAATGCTGCAAACTAATCGATATATCTTAATGTTCGATATATCGCAACATAGTGGCAACACCATTCGTGATTTAACAGCGTGCCTCCACACTTAACAGAGATGCTATAAAATTCATGCCTTTCTCAATTTTCAAATTGATTGTGGTGATTAATGATAGCTTCAAAATGATTGTAAACAATACAAAACTGAAAGTTTTACTTTATTTCGTTATTTGAAGACAAATTTTAATTGTAACTTAACATTTACAGGCATTGTAACGGACAGCCCAAATATGATTTTAACAGTAGCAGCAAGCGATAACGTTAACAGTGCCTGAGTAACTATCGATAACATTTCAGGTAAAATAAGTGGCACCAAAGTGTTTGTTACAACGCAACCCTAGATTGCTGACAAACTTTGGTGGTAATAAGTTAATAATGTGATGTATATTTATATTAAGAATGCGCCACATAAATGAGTGCATACTGGCATTAAAGTATTGCTAACAACACGTTTAAGGCTTGCCACAAACTAATTCAACTATGAGGTAAATAAACAATTGTCAGACCGATGACAAAAGCTGATGACTAATCGATGCCATTGTGTTTGTATTTGCAGTTGCCACTACGCGGAATCGGAATCTTCGCAATCGGAGAGCAAAATGGACATCTCAGAGACGCCCACAGATTCTACGGGCGTTTCACCACTGGCCGATGAGCGTGCCAGTGCCAAAGAAACTGTTACTGAGCAGGAACAGGAACAAAATGAAAATGAAAACCAGAACTCAAACGAATGCGAAATCTCATCTTTGTTGGATAATCGAATAATAAGGCCGGAATTGGTATTGCTACCTGTTGAACGACAATTAACACTGGCCAACAGTCATCCGTTGATGTCGCCCACTAACACAGATTCCGATTCGGAGGCATTTCAAAGCAAATGCAACAATTTTCCTGATGTTGTGCCACGCACGAATGAAGCCGTTCGCAATACGCTGAATCATCAACATAATCATCATCATCATAATACAAATAATATTGTGCGGGTGAAGCCGCCCGCTGATGCAAAGATTAGTTTGCTACGCGCAAATAGTCCGGATCTATTGAGCAGCGAATCGGATGCGGATGTCTCACAGTATTTGGCTGCTGTTGAATCGAATTTTCAATCGGTATCGCTGCTCCCGAATAATATGAATAATAAAACGGCGACGACCACGGCGACACGTAAGCATACAAAATGTACAGCTGGCGGCGAAGACATCTCTAGCTTGGATTCTATATCGAATCACAGCTTCGATGATGACGAAGATATTGAGCACAATCTGGCATCGTTGAGTCCATCGAGTTCACTAATTGATGGCTTGGATGGCGAGGATGATGATAACGATAATGATGACGATGATGATGACGATTGCGAGGGACCCGAACTGTTGCCGGATAACGATGACGATTTGGACTTTGGCATGACCACAACGCCGACACCACATGCACATCAAGCAGTAGCTGCCGGAGGTGCTGCACCCTCCGAGCTGCCACAATATACAGCCGATGAGGAACGTCGTGATTCACGCAATTGGCAAAAGATCACATTGCCCGATGGACGCACACGTGAGATTGATATGCGTGTCATTGAACCCTATAAGCGTGTGCTATCCCATGGAGGATATTTAAAGGCTGGTGGACAGAATGCTATTGTCATCTTCTGTGCCTGTCATCTGCCAGACAGATCTCGGGCCGACTATAGCTATGTCATGGACAATCTTTTCTTGTATGTGGTGAAGACACTGGAACAGTTGGTCACCGATGACTATGTGCTCATTTATCTACATGGTGGCTCCAATAGACGCAACGTGCCGCCATTTCCCTGGCTGAAGCGGTAAGTTCAGATTTATTTTGACTAAGCGATAAGATCTAGAGACTTGAATTTTTTACACATCACCGACAAAGAGCAAGAGACACGTTTCTTTTGATTGTGAAATTTCAAACCCAAATAAACGAAAATCTTTATAGAAATTGGCCTTTTGGTTTGATAAACATTATAATTCATTTTCTAGTTGCTATCAACTGTTGGATCGCCGCTTGCGCAAGAGTCTGAAGCACATGTATTTGGTGCATCCCACATTTTGGATTAAATCCATTGTCTGGATGGCGCGTCCCTTTGTCAGGTATGAAGACACTTTGTTAAAAAGATTTTTCCTTTTTTATATATTTATTTTTTATTATTTTCATAGCACAAAATTTTGGCGTAAACTCATTTATGTCAAATCCCTTGAGGAACTTGGCCTACATGTGGCTGTGGAAAAGGCAGCAATACCTGAAAAGGTGAAGCAATATGATGCCAAGCGACATTGAGAGACATTGCATCGCAAAGAGCAATTTATTCTCTGGTTCTTAGGCATCTTTATGTCGTCACATCTAACACAACATTCATAGACACTCGCAAATTATGTTTCTACAAAAAAAAAAACACATTCCTGATTAGATCTATTTCATATATACATATGTACATCATATTTATGAAGCCTGCACTCATTTATTTATTATTTTTACATATGTATACATACACATATATATATGTATATTTTATTTATTTAAAATTTCGCTTTTGCTTTTAATTTAAGATCTCAATCTTTGTGATAATTTTTAATTTTGCCTATTGCCTACTCTCGCACTCTCAACTTATGTACTTTAATTAATTCGCTAATGTGCTATGTATGTTATGTAATGTAAGTGACGTTCAGTAAACATCGAACCAATTTTTTTAGTAGATTTTTGCTGATATATATTAAGATACAGTGGTCACTTGAGTATATTTAAAATTCGTTGATTGAATTTTCAAGAAATTCATATTTTCGATTAATATCTGATAATAATTAAAACTTTTTGGCTGTTCCAATTTTTAAACTTTGTAATTTTAGAGTGACTACTGTACTATATACACACATAATCACACATGTAGCCGTAGCAAGCCCATTTATGCGTAGAGTTAATAGTTAATGGATCATGATCATATAGCTTCCGCATTAGTTTTTCATAGAATACATATTTAAATATAAATCATATATAACTTATCGTACAATCTTTACTAAACATATGCATAGTTACAATATTTTGTAGCCGAATATATAAGCAACAAAGAAACCACCAGACTTCCGTACATGTTACCTTTTTTTTGTGTGTCTAATATAATATTGTGAAGAATATAACAAAAATTAAACATTACGAAAGCAAAGAAACACCCGCAAAACTGAATTTAAGCAAATTTCTAATTGAAAATATTTAGCAAAATTGTTTATATTTATTTGTGTGAGCTTTTGCAGCGATTATATTGTACTATACTTAATCAATCGAAAGCACCAAGAAAAATAAAAATTCGTAAACTGACCCATTAAATATATGTATATCCACAAACCCACATTATATAAATCAATACACCCCCAACAAGTAGCTGTTTAGCGTTTAAGAGAACTAGTGACCATTATACTATTAATATAAACATAAAGAAAAGAAATGGAAAACGGAAATGATATTTGATATTTAAACTCTACAATCTCACATGACACATAGACGACATATGAACATATGAATGTAGTATATATACATATACATATACAATATATTATTATTATATTATATAGTTAAGCATACATATAACCGATATTGATATTAAGGAGCGATCTTTTGTTGGTTTCCTTATTGCTTCAATGATAATAAAAAATAATATTGAAA
>JBANCX010000804.1:0-13085 GCA_037040065.1 Dettopsomyia nigrovittata | reverse complement strand
GTCCTGAATAATAGATGAGATAAGAAGCCGAACTAACTACCGAATAATGAAAGCGATCCTCCCACAATAACAAAACGATCTTCAATGAATAAGATAAAGATACACAGACACACAGACACATACACATTCAACAGTTGTTCGAAAAAAAGGATAAAAACACAAAGGACAACATGCTGTGTGTGGCTATGAAGGTGTCTTAAAGTTAATAACGATTAACCAACAAAAGGAAAATCAAGAAAAAAACAAAAAAAAAAATCTTAAATCTAACACGAGATGTGCGTGCGTGCGATACGCGTGCATTCCAGGAATAGGACCAAAAGAGCACAGCAGCAGCAGCGCGAGAGCAAAGAACTGCAAGAGAGACTAACACGCCCTCTCTCTCTCTCTCTCTGTGTGTGTAATATGAGACCCGCAGAATGGATCGACTTTAGTGTTGAGTAATTTGTGTTGTTGTTGTTGCTGTGTGCGTGTGTGTGTGTGTGCTTGCCACGCTCAAGAAATCTGTTAAGCGGTTAAACAAAAACATAAACAAAGAAAAATGAACAACAAAAAAATACAAGAACAACGCTATGTGGAGTGTGCACGACTATGGGAATACCCTAATTAATGTTGAATGTGGTTTGGTAATTATAAAAAATTCGTTTTTATATAATAAAATATATAGTTTTTACAATAGAAAACGATATTTATTTAACAAGTTCAAATATATTTAAATCTAATTATGAAATAATTGATAATTTTTAAAGGAATTCAATTTATTTTAAATCGTCAACATATATTTTCATATATTTTTATGTGTTTTTATCTATTTTTATATATTTTAATGTATTTTTATATAATTTTTATGTATTTTCATATATTTTTATATATTTTTATCTGTTTTTATCTATTTTTATAAATTTTTAAATATTTTTTTCATATATTTTTATGTATTTTTATACATTTTCATGTAATTTTATATATTTTTATATATTTTTTTGTATTTTTATGTATTTTTATATATTTTTTTCATATATTTTTATATATTTTCATATATTTTTATGTATTTTTATCTATTTTTATGTGTTTTTAAGTGTTTTTATTTATTTTTATACATTTTTAAATATTTTTTTCATATATTTTTATATAATTTTTATACATTTTCATGTAATTTTATATATTTTGTTTCATTTTTATGTATTTTTATATATTTTTAAATATTTTTAAATATTATTTTCATATATTTTTATAATGAAAACCGATTTCGATTGCAACTTAGACACATTTTATAGATTATAAAAATAAACAATTTTCGGTTCTAATAAAAAGTCAATTTTTTTAAAATTAAAAGTAATATTTTCATATCGAAAACTTCAATTTAAGTACAATTTTTGCATAAATAAAAAAAAAATAAAGCGATTAGTTTATATATTATTATATTATATTTATATTTGTTGGAAACTGCAATTTAACACATAATTTTCAATCTAATTTTCTATTGAATAAATCTTAATTAATATCTTTATAGTTTGTTAAATTTTAAAATATTTTAAATTTGACCTAAAAAATGTTGAAAAAAGAGTTGTTTTTTATTAAATAACTTATATAATTTTTGTACTAGAAAAAATGTGTTTTACAAAAATCGATTTTTATTACCGATACATCTTATGGAAACTATATAATATTCAAATATTCTGATGATCTTTGATATATACCAAATGTACAGTCTTTCAAAACTTTGAAATTTCTTCAAGTTTTGATACATCTTTATACTGTTGAATACCTCTTTCAGTTATTTATCTATTTATAGCATTTTATTATACCCCTTTTTGTTCATTTCCGTTGCAATCAAGGGTATATGTATATACAAATGACGAAAAAGAAACCACCCCAAAGATCATACACAGTTAGGGGTTGTAGACAATCCTAAATTAACCCCTAGCTGCCGTTTATGGTGCGAGGGTGTTACTATTATATCGAGTACTACATATTATTATCATACTTATTGTACCAAAAAAAAAAAAACAGACGATCTTATGCTGGTTCGTTACAATTCGGTATTTCTGTAACAGATTGAACCAAATGTGGGCCTCCTTGGGACTACGCTCCCCTACAGTTCAACATTGTCAATCTTAATAATGTTTTTTCTTAATTTGCCTACAATACGTTGGTTACATCGACGCGCAGGGTTCAGAGTTAGTTCGAATTCTCCTGTTTTTCTTTCGTTTCAGGATAAATAATGGAATTGTAATTCAATTTAAAGTTCCCACACAGAAGTCAGATACAACTTTGTACATATATAGATTGAGTCTGATTGATTGATTGACTGATTGTTGATTGGCAATCGATGCGTTGTCTAAGAACTTTAAAGCTTATCATTTGCACAAACACAATTCCTCTGATTTGAAGCATTTAGATGAAGTTGACACTGCCGAACTCCAACTTCAAGTGAGGGAAACTGCCTTAATTCTCTTATTTTTCGTCAGATTTCGTTGAAATTTGGTTTGTGTGCACTATTTAAGAAATATAGTATATTTATGTCAGTACCCGGTGCAAATTATTGGATTATCGATTAGTATCTTCATCTAAATCAATAAACAAAATGTAACTTTGTTTGTTCAATCTTCAAGTTTTCAATTGAAGCCTCGGGCCTAATGATGTATGTACGAATGATAAATTGATTTAACGTTTTGTATCAAGTGAAAAAAACAAATACAAAATTACCAGCGACCTTTTGAGATCAATTGAAAACGAGTTTAAAGATCATCTTTACAGAGTATTTCGAGTCAATCAAACAAAAGACAGCAGAACAAAGCCAGGATAATATATTTCTTTTGATTTCTTTAAAAACTATTCAGAATATTTCTAATATATTATGATGTATCAATCATTCTATTATTATTTTAATAGTTTTTAATATTTTGGGGTCCTTACAATGTAGAAAAACTATCGAAAATTCAATTAAAACTTATTCAAAGGTATCCCGATATCGGAAAATTGTTTTGGATTTACAAAATACAAAATAAAATCCTTTAAAAATTATTATTTTTATTTCTATTTCAAGTTTTCTTGAGTTATTTGAATGAATTTCCACTAAAAATTCGAAATTTGCAAAAGCAATTTGCATCTAAATAGATCACTTGGAATATCTAAAAATAAGTTTTCAAAACTAAATCTATTTTTATATAGAAAATTAATCAAGGAGAAATAAAGGCAAAACAACTAATTGAAAAAGCAAACTGAGGGATACACGAACAAAAACCAAAACAAAAGATACAAAGTCAAAAGATACAAATATACGTTTGAGAGGCAAACAAAAGCTATTAGAAGCAAATTCCTGTCTTCCTTTGTCTATGCACAAATTGCCGACGATGGCAGAGCAGAGCTGAGTATGTCTCATGCCACAGGCCTCATGCCGCAGTCGTCGGGGCTGCTTGCATCCATAAGATACGCTGCAGCTAAATTGCATTTTTATCTATTTATACTTTTGTGGCCAACGAGAGAGAGAGAGGGACTGAGAGACTGTACAACAACAACAGCAGCTGAGCATGCCTAGGATTATAAAGTAAATAGAGGACGTCATTGTTGTTGTTGTTGCTGTTGCAAGATCAGTTGTTGTTGCTGCTGCTGCTGCTGTTGGCAGCAAAACGCAATTTCCTTCCTGCTTTAATAGTATAAAAAAACAAAAAAAAAACTCGATATCGCCCTGCGACTTTAGCCTGTTGCCTGTTTTAATGTTTTTGCCCCGATCATGTGCGAGCAGTAGGATGCTGCTACAAGAAAAGCAGGAAAAACTCCTTGGCTTGGGCGTCCATACATACATAAACACACACATAAACACACACACACATACACACACATAGATGGGCAGGCAGCCCCAGCTGCGGCTCCCAACCACACATTTGTACTACACTTGAAACAAAAAATTGTTTTTTCTTACTTGTTTGCCCAAGTTTTAATTAATTTTTGGTTGACTTGCTTTTTAAAATAAAATTTTATTAAAACAAATTCATAATAAATAAAAAAAAAAATGAATAAATAAATCAAGAAATATATATTTAAAAAATAGATAAATAGTATATAAATAAATAAATAAGTAAAGAATTAAATTATATCTGTTTGTTAGTCTCGCTAAAACTCGAGAACAACTGAACCGATTTATCTTATTTTAGTCTTGAAATGTTCGTGGTCGTCTAGGAAAGGTTTATAAGGCGAGAAAGTACCTAATAATTGCCGGGAAAACCAATAAAAACAGCCCTTTTTCTATTTCCCATACAAACAATAAACTGTTGTCTAAGCAATTTCGGTTCCTAACGTCAAAGAGTCAATTTTTAATGTATTATTGCTGAACAAAGTTCAAATTCAATCATATCTAATAAAATAGACTTCGCATGCGCTTTGCAGGATGATTCCGTAAAGTCAATAAAGTACATACATATGCAAATATGTTAACAAAGTCAGCGATATGACTGTCTTTGATGTAATCAATGCAAATGATGAAATAACACAATAACGAAGCAATTTAGCGTATATTTTCATTTGCGATCCATGAAGTAGTCCATTTGTCGGTCCATTTAGACAATAAGCTAATATACGTTGAAGCTATGTTATGTACCGTTATTCTCAATCATATAACGATTAATTTTTTTTGGTAATAATTAAACTTCTTGCTTCATTAATATACATAAATATAATAAATAAATTGAAGTTTTTCATAAATTTTTCTTTGCGTGTACTCTATGCGCTCATCAATTTGCCGCTGCTTTGTTGCTCTATCTATGTATCTATGTGTGTGTGTGTGTGTGTGTGTGTGCTTAGATGCATCTAGCCTGTTGCCTGTTGCGCCTGGCTGCGGTTCAATGAACTTGCCTCACCTCGGCTAGCTGCGCAGCTAGCTAGCTGCAACGCCGGATTGCCTTTTCAATCCTTTTTCTTTTTTATATATTTTCTTTGGTTCACCCTTCAGTTGATCTACAGTTGATGCCGCTAGCTGCTTGCTGCTTGCCACTTGCCACTTGGCACTGTTGCATACAACTCTCTAAAGGAACTGTGCAGGAGTTTGCTTTCAAGGGTTTCGCTCTCTCTCTCTCTCTGTCTGTCTCTCTATCTTTGGTTATTTCGAGACAACAACAACAACTCTTCTTCTTCGTCTGGGGGCTTTAGATTTCATTTGGCATTTTGACTTCGCGTGGGGAAATGTAAACACACAACGTCGCTCTCTCTCTCTCTCTCTCTCTCTCTGTGTGTGTGTGCTCTGTGTCTGTCTCCCCACTCCTTTGTGTTGGCTGTTACCACAGCTCCTCGGTTTGCTCCTCAGTATTTGCTGACACAGCAAACGTATCCCTTTTTTTTCAATGGAATGCGCTCTGCTTGCTTTGCTTCGTCGAAATACAGAAGAAGAAAAAAAAACTCATTTTTTTATGTACATATGTATGTATGTATGTCTGATGTATCTGTTGATCCTCTGCTGTCTTTCCTTCATACTCGGATTGTTGTTTCATTTGAACTGTACGAGTATTTTCAAGGATTTTTCAAAGAAAATGCTTTGAAAGCATGAAATGGACAATACCATAAATAGTCAAATACATAGTTAAAAATTAGATATATCTTTTATGTACGATCCATATTTTGGGTAAATCAATTATTTTTATAGCTCGATATATAAGAAAAATGGAAGATGGAGTCTGATAGTCTTGTGAAAATGTATGAAAACTGGGAAAAAGGTGACAACTCCAATCTTAGCTGAGTCGATACAGCCATGTGCGTCCGTCTGTTCATCCGTTCCGTCCGTCAGTCCCTCTGTTTCAACGTGTGCATCTCAGCGACCCTCTAAGAGCTAGAGACATCAAATTTGGTATCCAAGTTCCGTATATTGTACGCTTATTATTGGATTTCCCGTCCAAATTTTCTATTTATCGTCTTCAAACTGACTACACATACTATTGAGCTAACAACTAATCGATAAAATCAAAAAAACTCAAATAACTGGTGCAATTTTATATCTATAATCTTGATATTTAGCATAAATAATAGATATTATATAATTTATCTACTGTATCAATTTCATAACGATCGGATGAAAACCGCGAATGTTATCAAACAAAGAAGCTTTCAAGGCGCAATCAGCGACGTTAACATAGCCAGCAGCAGAGTAAAGATGTTTCGACAATTGGATCGATGTAGCTGATAGTCGTATACACTCGACGAGAGTTTGAAATGAAATTTTTTTAAGAAATTCTTAATTTTTCTTCAATATTTTAGACAGAAACCGAAACAATTATTGATTATTTGATATTTATGAAGGATTAAGTGAATTTTTAATAACTGATTTTTAAAGATAGGAAGAAATAATAAATGAAAATTGTTTCATTTATCCCATATTTGAATAAGAACTTAAGAACTTTAAGAAATAATAAATATGATCTAAATATTTCAATTTATTTCGAAATAGAACTATAGATCAAATATCTCAGCCGAAAACCAATATATTTCTAAGATAATATCTTCTAGACTTGACTGAAAGTATCTAGGAACCTTTCTTAGCCTTAATATTAAAGTTCTTAAAGTTGGATCTTCAGAAAATCAAGTTTCTTAATCTGAACTCGTTCAAGGAACAGAATTTTGTGAAATTTTAACTTTTACCAAAATTTTTTTCAGTTTTTTTTATCTCATTATTCTCATTTAACTGATCCAGAAAACAAAGTACAGTCAACAACACTGTTTGCTTATAGAAAAAAAATGAAAAAATGGGAAAAAAAAGTGAAAAGGATCGCGGCATTAAAACGATAAGTCTCCAACTTTGTTGGTATTTTCATGCATGTGGCCTGCCACAAGAGGCAAGTAAACAAAACTGAACGAAGGAGAAGCAAAGAGCGTGAGAGAGAACGAGTGTGTGTGTGTGTGTGTGTGTGTACAAACAAAACATGAAACATCGCAGAAGAAGAAGCAGCAACAAACAGTGACAAGGAAGCGAAGAGCAAAGCAAAGTGCGTAGGCCCCATGGACCTTGTTACTGCAAACGTATCCTCAATGTTGTATATATATACTTTGTATATATGTATATACTTCAACTGCAAACGATCTTTTGAAAAAACTTGAACATTTTAAGTTGCTTGCAACCCGCAACTCCTTGTGGCAGCTACACTACTTCAACTCCTTCCATTTTATGAGTTTATGGGACTTTTGTGTGTAAGCAGGACATTAAACAAAGAAATCTTTTGCCTTTTAACGCCAACTCATTGGTGTCCAGAGAGGATCAAACTGGTTCTCAGACACACACACACACACACACACACACATACGCAGTGTGTTTACACAGATACAATTTGGCATTACCCAGCAAGCATTTCGATGAACAGAACACAAATCATTTTGACGTGACTTTGGTGCTACAACGAAGAACTCTTAAAGGCAAACTTCTTAAATTGTTTTTTAATTATAGTTAATTTTAAGTTAATTATCGAATTGACAATAATTTTAATAAAAATTACTTAAAAGATTTTCTCTATAATATATGCTAAAAAATCGAAGTTTTTTTTAAAAGATAATAACAAAATGTCGAAAATTATTCAAGTTTGCTTTGGGTTCCAACTCGAATTTGATGCAAATCGCTAATCGAAATCATTTATCTTTTATCGAGTTTAGTTTTTTGGACTCATTTAATGTGTACTATCGCTAGACAATTGAACATTGGAATAGTTTCTTATCTGAAAAATGTTAATTTTTAATTTTTTAATGAAAACTATCGATATTTTTACATATTTGATATTAAATTTTAAAACTTTTTTTTATAGGAAATAACACGTTTTGAGCTTTTTGTTGAAGTCTATTTGAAAAAATTGTAGTATATTGCTCAAAAAATAGCTAGAAATTAGCTTTAAAAATTATTTTTCTTGAAATTGAGGAAATTATAAATGAGAACAAAACTTATTTCAATATATTCGTATAGTTTTAGACTATCTTGTATTCCTAGTACGTATATTATAGAAAGAAATATTAAATATTTTATTTATTTATTGCTTTTCTTCTTTTTTTTTGTTTATTTCTTAAGTGTACTAAACTTAAAAATGAACCTAACCTCAATATATATATAGTATGAGGATTACTAAATATATAACTATGACTATCTTATGAATTCTTAGTCTATTTGAGTCGCCTTTATATATTTCATTGAAATTCCATTGCTTCACGACATTCCTAGTAAGTTATGTTTACAAAAATAGTAAAAGAAATCAATGAGAAACATGGAAATATTAATTTAAATAATAAAACAAACAAATATCAGTTGAAAATCAATCAAAACTCATCAAAAACATAGTTTTCCAGAAGAATCGAACTAAAAAACAACATCTATCGATGAAAGTCAATTTTAAATGTGAATCATTTCGAGTACTTTAAGTGATCTCAAAAATGTTCACTTGGCATGTATTTATGTATGTAGTACACCATTCCCCATTCCCCATTCCCATTCCCCAATCACTAGTCCCATATGCAATCCCAGTCCGACAAAAGTCAATCCTCTGAAAAGGCAGCGGCCGCTCCTTTTTGGAATCTGGTGAAACCAGTTTTCAGCTTGGGCCACTCACTCACTCTCTCTCTCTCTCTCTCTACCTGTTGATGTCTTGTTGTCCGCTGCATTGCGCGGATCCCACGAAAAAAGGGATACTTGTAAATACATATACATATATACAGACATATATACTATATATCGTTTATCATATAATATCATGACAAAGCCTTGTTTATATACAGTTTGTGTGTGTTTGCCTTTTGCGCAATCCTTTCGTCCTAGCCCATCATCCTTGACTGCTTGATTGCTCATCTTTTGTTTATTTCTTTTTTTTTCTCTTTTCTTTTGAATTTTTATTTATTTGGTCACTCTGAACCCTTTTCGATTTATTGTTTGTACAGTTTCGAAAAGGCTCTTGGCTTAAATGTATTTTCAAACAAAATGTATCTTCAATGACTGAAAACTTGTCATTTTTAAGATAATCTGGCAGCAGTTTGTAGGACAAAGAAGATTCTTCATGTAGAAAATATAGAAATTCATTAAATTATTATAAATAAAATGCAAAAAAAAAACACAAAAAATCTTAACTAAACATACTAAAATACTGAAAAATAGTTTAAAACAGAAAAATTTTCAAATATTTTCTAATATTTATGATACTAAAACAATAGATTTTAACTTTAGAAACGCTTTTTTCTAACTTCTCGATTATAATTTCAACTATTTGTATTAAAAAATTCATGAAATTTGTATCTAGAGACGGTTCAATTAACACTAAAATAGCCAGAAAATTTGAAATTAACCTAAATAATATCAAAATTCATTCAGGAATCTTAGAAAACTATTTCATAGAGCTGTCTTGGGTATAATCGGCCCAAAACCAGTTGCTCCATTAATAAAAATCACTTTTTTGTGTTCTTTTTAAAGTATTTTTTTCTAAATAAAAACAATATTTTATTAGAATTATTTAAAATATTTCTCATTTTTATATTTTCTTCAATTTAAATTTAAGTTTTATATCAAAATAATAAAAATATTTTATATTTAATAAATAAATTTAAACAATCGAAAGAGAATCGATTTAGGATGAATGAAAAACAAAGTGAAAATAGTATTTATAAGAGTTAATTAGTACTAATAATAATACTAAAATATTTGAAAATATTTCTGTTTTTTTTCAAAAGAAGTTTTCGTCGTTGTATTTGGGCCATCATGTGGCTCAAAGCTGTACCAAGAATATCTCTTAAAATGCACTTAAAAATTGTTCCCAATTTGGTTGATATCCGATAGAAAAAAGTTTTGTTATTTTATTAGGAAATATGGGAAAAATTTGAAAAATTCTGATTTAAAAATATTAATAAAAATTCATTATTTTATCTGATCTTAAATACAAAATATTTTAGGTTTTCTGGAATAGATCTCTCATTCGATGAGACTATATTTCAAACTTTAGAGATTTAAATAAAAGATCAGATCAAAAAAAAGTTGTTTAAATAACTTAATAAGTTTTCCAAGAAAATAAAGAATTTTGAAGTTTTTTCTACCCCGATCCATCTGAAAATGGAAAGTTTTGTAACAATGTATGTGACAGGTACTATAAGGAGACATCTTCGATCCTATAAAGTATATATATTCTTGATCAGCATCAATAGCTGAGTCGATTTAGCCCTGTCCGTCTGTCCGTCCGTCCGTCCGTCTGTTTGAACGCAAGGATCTCAGAGACTATAAGAGCTACAGTAACCAAATTTGGTATCATGGTTGGTGTAGTCCGCGCCCAGTACACTAATATTTCCCCCCAACACCCCCCAAATCGAAAAAAACGATTTACAGGTGCAATTTTCCACCTATTGCCTTGAAACTCAGAATGTATACTAATAAGTTGACAACTGATCGAACTGCATCAAAAAGTTATGGATGCCGCGCGCACAATGCCCAAAACCTAAATGTGTGAATAACCGGTGTAATTTTTCACCTGTGATCTTGAGACGCAGCATAGATGATTGGCATCATATTATTGATCAACTGTACCAATTTTATGTCTATCGGATTAAAATTGTAGGTTTTCTAGAGCAAACATGTTTGTCATTGGTGTTTTAAAGGAGATAGCCGCGACGTCGTCATCGCTAGCACATGGATCGGGGTATCTTGTAGTCAATTAATTGTTTCATTATAAAAATGTTAGGGTAATGTAGGGTATTACATAGTCTACACTTTCTACTATATTTTTGTTATGGAAATTGTTGCGCAAACGCAAAAGCGACGCAACAGCAAAAAGGCCAAAGAAAATGCAGCAGCAACAAGCAGAACAGTTGGACGCAGGAAAGCAACAGCAACGTGAAGAAGAAGAAGCAGAAGCTGAGAAAAGAAAAAAAGGGCAAAAAGAAAAATGTTGGAAAATATTGTGTGAAAAGTCAGTTTGTCTGTTTGGGTGGTGCGAGGCAGGTAGACGTAGGGGAGGAGGGGGAAGGGGGGGCAAGTTGAATGGCCTGCTTAACAGTCAATTCTGTTAGCTGGTCTAGCTGCTCAGCTGAGTGCTGAGCATTGCACCGCGACGCGGTTGAGGAGCTCTAATGAAGGGTTTTGCAGAAGAAGGCCTAAACAGTGACACACACACACAGAACTCTCTCTCTCTCAGTCAGCTCTCTCTGCTCTTTATGTGTTCACCTGTTGCTCTGCTCAGGACAAAGAGAGAGAGAGAGAGAGAGAGAGCGCGCAATTGTCTGTTGAGGCGCCTGGGAAAGCATTTTTAAATAATTTTCTTTTGTTTTCTTTTGTTGCCAAGCTTTGCCCAAATAGAAAATTGTCTTTGGAAATTGCGGTTTGAGAGACAGAGAGCACCATCCAGGAAGCTGCACAACCACAAACTGCAATGGAAGCTGTCTAACACCGTATACGTAATTTTTGTTGTTGTTGCTGTTGCTGTTGCTATTGCTGTTGACCAAGAAGGAATCAGAGCCAACACAGCCGGCGCACTTTAGATCCGGCTATGATTACAACAACAACTTTTCGCAGCGTCGAGAGTCCATCAACTTCAATCGTTGCTCTTCTCAGCGCTTAACCCCATTTTATGGCAATCAGCTAAAAGGAAACGCACGAGTGCCACAAGAAATGTTGTCCAGGAGTTGTCTATGCCATAGCCACAGAGACAACAACAACAACAACAAGTTCTCTAATCCTCTATACACACACACACACACACTTACATATATAGATTCATAGTTACAGATATGTATGTGTGTGCGTGTGTGTGTGTGTCGGACTGTTGTGGTTCGCTCTCTTCCTTCTCTACGCTCTCTTAGTTCATTCAACTTGAAGAGCACAACGCCAACTACACTTGGCGAAATTTTTGCAATTGAAATGAAAAATTGAAATGAAAAAAAAAAGAAATTATTTTGAATTTAATTCAAATTTTATCTTAAGCTTTATTAAACAACAAATTAAAGTTCTTCGACTCAAAATAATGAGAAATTTGGTTGAAAAAATCAAAGTTTTCTTAATTTTTTGTTAATAAAATGTTAATGGTTAACTATTTAAAAATGTATTTTATATACAAACAAATAATATTTTTAACCAATTTAGCGAATCTTGCAAAATAAATAAATCAAATTGTATTTGTACCCAAAAACTCAAAATTCTTTGTTCTCAAGAAGAAAACACTTCAAAATCACTGAAAATAATAAAGAATTTCTTATAATTTATGAGTTTCTAAAGATTTTTCTTTGATTTTTTGCCAGATTTCTATAAAATTCTTCTTTTTTTTTCAATAAATTAATTGCCGAAACGCGTAAAAAGTCGTTTAATCTGTTTAGTTAGACCTATAAATGATATATTTGAAAAGTAGTTAAGTATTTCAAGAAAAATTTGTTTAAAAACGTATAAAAGTTATTCAGTCAAACCCTTTTTTGGCGTTATATATGTTTTTTTAAACTAAAAATCTTTTTTCAGAAACAACGATCCTGAATGTACATTGACATAAAATGATATAAAATTCTTGACATTTTCTATTATATTAAAATAATTCAAATAACTTATTCAAATATAAATTTTTCTTGATAATTTATTGCATCGAGAATGTCTTCTTCTATTTATTTATTTATTTTCTAGTGCTATAAATAATAGAATACTTATAATTTAGAGCACTAATTCAGAGTCACTTTTCTAACTTTCATATTTTACAATAATAAATGATTACTCTGAATTATTATTATGAGTTTTTATAAAAATAATTTCTTTATTTCTCTAAAAATCTGTCTTAAATATTATTATAACTAATTTCTATTAGTTGTAGCATTGGAAAAAAATTAATTGAAAAAAATAGATATGATATATATATAAATACTTTAATAACAATGAAAAAATAATAAATTTTCGATAAGAGAATAAATAAATCTAAATATTTAGTTAAATTAAGCAAAAATATCAAAATATTTTAATAATAAGACATTGCTTAAAAGCTTTCATCTAATGACTGACATAAACATATTTCTCTTCAATGCATTTTTGTTCAGTGTATTTGCAGCAGAGGCTCTCAGTTGGTTAGATGGATGGACGGATGAATGGATAGATGGATGAATAGTTCTATTGACGCTGGCTGCTG
>JBANCX010000803.1:0-13097 GCA_037040065.1 Dettopsomyia nigrovittata | reverse complement strand
TTGTGGGTATTTCGACGCATGGATCGGGGTATCTCGTAGTCGAGCACACTCGACTAGAGTTTCCTTACTTGTTTTTTATGCAAATATTAGAATAATTTTAGAATTATAAAAAAATATTTCCTAAGAAATTACAATTCAAAGAATTCTAGATAAAACTTATTATGAATAAATATAATTATTTATAAATAGAATCTATTTTTTAAGTAAAAATTATCTTTTTAAATTGCACATTTTCAATGTTTTTTTGCTGATAAAAATTGTGTATAAATTAGAAATACCAGAGAACTCGCACTTCATAGAGCTGTTTTCTTGTGTTATTGAAGTGACTAACAACTTATCAGATATATACTATATAACACCATATTATAATGGGGCCCACCCAAGCATCAATATGGTTATTTATGTAGTTTAACAGCGCAGCAAAACGGAGCGCTAAAGTTAACGCTTCAGAAAATGAAAATAAACAGAAAAAATTGAATGAATTTTGTTTTGAGACTGAGAATGTGAAAAACGGAAACAAAAAAACAGGCCTCGGAATAGAGATACTTTTTAGGGAACAGAGCATCGCTGAGGAGGCTGCGCGCGGAACTTAGCGCCTAGTAAAGATACAACAAAAAATAACAAATTTTAAATACATTTTGCACGTCTTTCTGTTAAAAAAAAAAAAACAATTTGTTTGTTATTACGTCTAAGTGCGTTCCACGAAAACTATGGAATTTACCCCAAGCTGTGACAGCAGCATCATCATCATCATCTTCTTTCGGTTGCCAAGAACCAAGAAACCAGCTGACAAACGGAAATGTGCAGCCCCAAGTCAGTCAGTCATACTAGTCACAGTCATATGTGCGCAAAAGTTATTTTGAATATGCAAAAAAATGAGAGAAAAAATATGAAAAATAAGACAAATCGACAAAACACACATACACATGTACACATATGTATGTACATAAACAAATACTCGTAAATGTTCACAGCCAAAAGGAAAAACAAATATAGTCGACAACAAGATACCCGTCAGCGCTGCAACGAAACGCACTTAGAATGGTTTAAGACATAATAAAGATGATTAATTTTGTGAGGAATCAAAGAAAAAATGTTTTAAATGATTTAACTCAATTATTCCTATGGCAGATATACATATATGTATGTGGAACCACGCGCCCAAAGATTGACCGTGTCGAGGTCAATCAGACGCCTGAAAAGGAGATATTTTCCCAATGTAGCATAATAAAATATATATAATCCTAATATCCCATGATACTATCCTATAATGTTTAATGTGGTTAAGCCCGGCGATGATCCAGATAACATGATATTTAGAACAAAGGTGTAAAGTTGCTCATATCATAAATAAATATAAAAATAAAGATATATAAATAGTAGAAATATAAATATTATTGAAATAGCTTGAAATATAAAGAAATCGGTTTCTGACCCATTGATCTTATGATAAAGTTGACAGATATTGTATATAACTTCAAACAGATTCATAAGATTGTGGTATAAACTGACAATATTTGTAAGTTTTGTTGGAATAGAATAAAGACCGATTGTTCCTATGACAGCTAGTTGCTATATTAGTCCTATTATTAAGATAAACTACTGAACTTGAGCTCGCTAAATAAATACATTAAGTTGAAAGTTCGCTAAAATACAAAAATTATTCCGATTTTATTTATTTTCTAGTACTGCACGAAATAGAGATCTTAAAGTTAGACCATTAATAACTAATATTAAACAGTCAATTTTAATGCAATTCGAACAAATTTAGTGGATCATACTACAACTCGGTAACTTCGAAATTTTCTTAAGAAATACAAATAAAAATTTCTAACCGATCGTTCCTATGACAGCTATATGATACGTCTATACCAATTCAATATATTCAAATTTTAAATAAACTTAATTAGCGCTTGGTAACATTTGGTGTCTCTAGCTCTTATAAGTCTCTGAGATAGATGCGTTTAAACAGACTGATAGGGCTACTAGCCTAGATCAAGAATTTATATATACTTTATAGGAATGTACATAGCTCCTCTGCATGTTACACACTTTGTCACTTAACTAATTATACCCGTTCTGTTCATCAACAATACGAGTACGGGTATAACAAAAAAAAAAAAAAAACAGTCAAAAGATTGCTCCATTATGGAACGACTCTGAAATGTTTGTTCTTTGTTGCTGCTGTTGCTGTTACTTTGTTGTAGAACATACAATAAAAAAAAACGGACCAAGGGCTGGCTGAAGCGCGTTCACGATAAAGCCAACAAGCCAGCCAGCCAAAGCAGCTCTCAGACCGACGAGTAAGATGAAAAAAAAAAATATATTTTAAAAGATCATAAAACAACATTAACTGATCCATAGAGCAACTGAGATAGCAAGCCAATGTGGGAGTGAGATGAAAGAGCAACCAAAGAGAGAGAGAGAGAGCGAGAGACTGATCTTCACATGCGAGTGTGAAATTGTCAAGTTGTTTAAAGTTTACGCAGCAAAATTAAATATTTGCCAATCGGCAATTTTATTAGATGTGCCGTGTGTGTCTGTGTGTGTTGCCTGCGCCGGTCTAAAGGTTTGGGATCTTAAAGATACAGATATTGTATCTCTAACTTTGTTTCAGTGTGTGTGTGTGTCTGTGTGTGTGCTCCGTGGGAATATTCTAAACTGTTTTTTTTTCGTCATATTTTTTTTTTGTTTCAAAAGCTCTCTAACCGGGATCATAATCAGTTTGTTAATGTTTATTTGTATTGACAACAATATTGGCAGCAAATGTGGGTGATATACATAGATAGATACACATATATATACATAGATATTATAGAAAATTTAAATTTTTTTTGTAGGTTTCCAGACAAGGGATCGACCAGCAAGCAGCGCTGCCTCAATTTAATAAAAAGTTACTCTCAGTTGAGAGAGACAGAGAGAGAGAACTTGTTTGGTTGTTTGTTGCGTTCGACCGTTACAAAATAGAAGGCAGCGTCTCTCACACAGACACAAGCACATGCGTTTGTATGTGTAGGATGCTGTGCCCACACAAATTATAGAAAATGTCTCCACAGCTACACAGAGAGAGAGAGAGAGAGAGCGCGCTTGAGAGAGAGAAGCGTGTGTCTGTGTGTGTGTGTAGAGTTGCTTGAACCTTAGATGGGCCCATGGAAGCTACTATGTATCTACATACAAACATGCATCCATGAAGTTGTTGCAGCAACAGCCAAGGCTTACTTGTATATTAATATCGTTGCGCGCATCTGTGTGGGGGCTGCTGCAAGTTGCATGTTGCATGTATGTATATAGTATATATACAACTATATGCAATTGTTGTATGCATTAAACTAAATGCATTGACCTTTGTTGCTTTGCTGTTGAAATACAAGTTTTCCTTTGTGTATCTATCCCAAATGTATCTCAGTGTGTGTGTGTGTGTGTGTGTGTGGGGAGTTGTTCTTAAAACTTGTCCTTCAACATCTTTTTCTATGTATATATATAAATGTATCTGTATCTCAGCGTTGGCGTTTTTTTTACAACATTTGATTTTGTTTTTTATTTTTAGCTATTTTTTTGTTGAGTGCGTGGGGGTGCCATAAAAAAAACTTTGAATTCTTTTTAATACTGATTAAATTCATTGAAAATCATTAATTTCTTTTATGCCTTTCGATCATAAATAACTCAAAAACAAAATTAACGTTTCGGAAGTACACGCGGTACGCCAAATGCATATTAAATATAAAATATTTTCAAGCTGTTTGAATTCCCACGGGATTTCGAAATGGATACAAACTAAGAAAGAAAGGAAATGGAAATGGACTGTTGAAAAAAAACCGAAAAGTATTTTGATATCAAGGCACCAACAGCACCAACATTATTATCATCAAATGGGGCAGCGATAAGAATTTGTTTCTTCCATTTTTTGTTTAAACAAAAGCGGAGAAAGAAGCAAACAATATATTTGTTAATCGCATAATTTGTTTGGCTGGCCCTGTATGTATGTACCTGCAGGGACCACCATCGGACCATCAAACCACCACAAAAAATTGCAAAAATAAAGGAAATCTCTTTATAAAGATACAACAGGAAGCAAAGTATCTGAATGTTTTTATGGTTATAGAATTCTCTCTTTCTTTTCTTTTCTTCTTCTTTTTTTTAGCACAATGTTCAAGGATCTACGCTGACCAAATTAGCAATGAATAGGCGGACACAAAGATATTAACCACATAATGATGATGTTAAGGATTAAATTTTGAGATTTTAACTGATAGAACGATTCATCAGTCAGCTATTTATTAATAGATAGATATAGTTGATAATCTCCATCTAATTGGTATAACAAATTCATTATGGAAACGTAACGCACAGATACATTTTGTTGTTGTATCTGAAAGATACTATGTGCGTGCTAAACAATTTCAATTTGGCATTTAATGCCTCTATCTTGGCGCCCAATTAATTTTGTCCAATAAAATGAAAATTATATGCATAAAGCGTATTAATATGGGTAAGTATATATATACACACACACATACGTACATATATATAAATGGTTTGCTCTCCCATAGTGATGGTCTGTGTGTGTGTGGTGCGAAGGGCGTGCAAAGCGTAGAGCATGAAAAAGTTTTGCAGAAATTTTGGCGCCAAAATGCAAGTTTGCTAAACCAGTTACGTTGCATACACACACACACACACACACGCGCCTTTTGAGCCCCTTTTTGAAATCTGTGCGCCTTTTTGCGACTGCTCTGTGTGTGTGTGCTTTTATAGTGTTGTGCACTTATCGTCTTTGTCCACGTGACACGTGCGATGGAGAGAAACGAATTGACACGAGTTTATTGAGAGACTGTGCTGCGCTCAATCATACATCAATCATGTATGAACAAGTGTTTGATTGACAATCTGTGTGCAGCCTAAACGATAGAAGCTAGATATATGTTTACTGTGTGGGTGAAAATTATGTGGAATTCCAACCCCAAGTGAGGTAAAAAGGTATTCGAAATAGACTAAAGTTTCTCGATGACATTTAAATTGCACAGAATTGGAAAGTATAAAGCGATAAAGGCCAGAAGAATGTTTACTGTGTGAAAATTAAGTCAAATTCCAACCCCAGGTGGGGTAAAAATGGATTAAAAATTCTTATTTCATTTCTCGATGAAATTTGAATTGCACAGCATTGGGAAGTATAAAGCGATAAAAGCTAGAAACATTTTTAGTCTGTGGGTGAAAATGAAGTCGAATTCCAACCCCAAGCGAGTTAAAAATGGCTTCGAAATAGACTAAAGAGTCTCGAATTGTTAAATCTTGTTTGTTGGTCGAGATATTTAAAATGATTTAAAGGATTTTTTCTGTTTCTAATATAAATTTTAATGTTACAGCATTAAAGGTTTCCAGATATTCACGAAATACAATAAATAAATAATTAATTTCTAAATGCTTAATTTAAGTATAATCAATTAACAATATTAAATAGTTGATAGGTAAAGTAAAAAGAAATGATTGATTGATTGATTGTTTTTTTTTTGAAATTTTAATTTTTTATTCATTCTTATGCGTGCCGTGTTATGAAGACACGCGACCATCTCTAGCGTGCGTGCATATGGTTTGATTGTGTGCGTGAGTGAGTGAGTGAGAGAGAATCGCTTATCGGCGCCGTCAAAGTGACAGTTAGCCAGAGAGTCAGACTGCGGTCTATATCTACATTTATAGCGTGCCTATGGACCCCAGACACTTGTGCATATAACTTTATGAGTTTGAATTCTAAAAAAAACCAAAAAAAATGGAAACTGAAATCTCGGCGAAAAGGAAAGGATAGGATGCTGCTAAAGGTAGGTACCGGTACCAAAGGCAACAAAAAAATAACAAAAAAGGCGACGCATAATTTGTAATAAAGCTTGAGGACTAATGTATTCTTTTCTTGAACGTTTTTCTACCTTGGGCCCATTGAGCCACGCAAAACTTTAACTCGGCCCATAAAAATCATTGAGATGAGAATGAACGAAAAAAAAAGCCAAAAACTGAAAAAAAAAAATAAATTTTGAGCCTTTAAACTTTTCACTTAATGAATCTAAGCGAATTGCGCCGCTGGACGCAGCAGGGCGGGCGACAATCGGGTGGCAGTAGAAGTTGGAGCCTGCAGATCGTTGTCGTCGTCGTCGTTTGTGTCGTCGTTAGTGTGCGGCGGCGGCAGCGCAGGTAGAGTGAACTTGTGCAACATTTTTTCCCAGGAACTTCTTCTTGTTGTTGTTGTTGCGCCAAAAGTTCTTATTGAAGCATATCGAGAAACTGGTGGCACAGCATTCCATAGGACATCCACCAAAAACCAAAGCAAAACCAAAGCAAAACCAAACCAAAGCGAAAATGCACGCCACCGCCAAACGAACCTAAGACCCATTGATCAATGGTATTTGTTGTTGTTGGTTGTGTTGTTGCACTGTCTGGTTAGAACTGCAAGTTACCTGGCCAAAAGTCCATTTAACGTGCCAGACACATTTTCGGCGAAATGTTTTTTTTTTGAAACCGGCCAACACAAACAAAGTGCAGGCCGACGAAGGATTGGACATGACAGACATCTAACCGGGACAGACATAACACACAACACAACACAACACACGCGGTATATGGACATATAAGCGAAAGCTAAGAATTTTCGAGTTCCAGGTAGAGTTGTTGCGAACAAGTTCAGTTCATTTTGTGAAGTCATTCCTCTTCGTAAAAAGAAAATTATCGGTTCAGATATAACCCGTCTGATAAAGGATCGGACAGGACCGACATCGGAACACGCCAAATATGGATTTGAGTTAAGAAAGTTTTGAATATATGTATGTAGTGCATTAACTCCTCTTTTCAAAAGGAAACTATCGTATTTTTAACATAATTATAACCTATCAATTATCAATCTTTGTTCCAATAGGTCTATTGGGTTCTCATCATATATTTCATGGATATAACCTGAGAAACATCTGAATCACTACACTATGGGCAGAAGCTCAGGTAGTGTTGCAAAACTTTAGTGCATTTTGTGAAGTATTTCCATTTTTTTTATAGAAATTTGATTAAAAACAAAGGATCGGACATGACATTTATCGGAACAGGTGATATATGGATATAAGTTGATGTAGTGTTGATAACTTTAGTTTATTTCGTGCATTAATTCCTCTTTTTATAGATATATCACAAAATATCCGATCAAATATAAAGCAGATTACACTGTTGACATAATCTCAGATGGTGTTCACAACTTTAGGATCGGACTTCTAACATCTAACCGGACACAGGGAAACTATCGTATCACAAAATAATCATAAAAAATTATCAAATATGTACAAACTATAAATTAAATTCCTTTATTCGTTTTGCTCTATTAGTTGAGCTACCGATAGGATCAAAAAGAATTCAACAAATCGATCGATCTTCTCTCATTAGTTCCTTTAACGGTCTGTCTATTGGAACTAGTTCGAATCAATACAACACTTGTACAAGACAATATACGAAAAAGATTCAATGTCTGAGACACGAAATAAGGAGGCAAAGCACAAGGAATTTTGCAATACAAACTCTGCGTGATTAGAGAGCTAAATTGAGTGGTGTTTTTTACTTTGGTTGTATTTGTTGTTGTTATTATTGTTGTTGCTTTTCCATTCTGTTTTTGGTTTGTGCGAGAGATTTCGATATGCGTTTTGGCTTTGGGTTGTGCCGCACCGCCTTCGCTCCATTCGCTTCATCTGCATCAGCGAGCGAGCACGTCTGATGCGTCTGATCGCATAAGAATGGGAAGTTCATATTTGTTATCGTGCTTTGCCACGATCGTTATGTGTGTGTGGTTCGTTGTGTGTTTGTGTGTGTGTTGTGCGACCGCCAAAGTTACGAAGCCGCTCTCTCTGTGTGACGCAATTTTTTTTTGGCGCGAAAGTTAGCGTCTGTTTGGAGCATTTCAGTGTTGTGGCACTTGGTTGGGGCACACATTGTGGCAACATGTTGTATTGTGTGGGTGTAAATAGTAGTAGTAGTCTGGGAATAGTAAGCAAAACGCACTAGATGAGCACCTGTTAAGGGACTTGCTTCCGTTTCCGTTTCATTGACCTGCTCCATCAGGAAGGAAGTGGTTTCCTAGACTGTCCGTTAAAAGTGTATCCAACCTATATAGAACAACATATCCTAAATAAATAACCACAAGATGGAGAGAGTTCAACCGTTAAACAAAGTTGACTTTCATGTCGATTGACCGCAAAGTAGAGCTAAAATGACATTGAACATTGGAAATTTAAGACGTTTCGAAGAGCCAAAGATGTCGTCAAGTATTAAAATCATCGATGTTCTCGGTTTAGGTTACATAAGTCCGACCGACGTAGAGATATCTCATTGTGTCTAAGGTTCGCAAAACTTTACATAATGTATGTATTTTTCGCTCGAGTGTTGTTTTAGCGGGAATTATATAAGATTTAGTAGGCGTGGCACCTGTGTCTGAGTGTGTGGAACTAACTGTTTTTGTGTTAATCAACTTTGCCGCACGTTGCCGCACAAAAACTCAGATTTCGCTTCGTAGAAATGAGCAAACGTTAAGTGCTGAGCTAAGCGCCTCCTTCATTTTATCTTCTTTGGCGAAATTGGTGACAGGTTTTTCAGAGATAGTAGTAGTGCTGGAGTGACATGCGATATCCAAAGAAAAAGTGGTCCTTTCTTTCTTTAAACTAAGTAAGTGTCCTGTGATTCAGGATTGAGAGAGGATCGGACCTGGTAACTACTTACTATCTCTATGCATAAATCTAACCGTTGCACTTGAATGGACACTTGAGTTTAACAATTTTCACATCATTGCCAATGTGTGTGTCGGTAGGTCGGTCGGTTGGTTGGTTTGTCTGTCAATTAATGAGCCGAACAGCTAAAACTAAAGAGGATCTCTACGACTGGACAAATATCCTGTTGTGCACTTTTTATTTTAACTGCAATTGACACTCCAAAACGGCAAAGAAAGATACTTTTTAGAGTTATAGATATCCCTTGTTGGACAACCAGACAGACAGATAGATTTTTTTTGTGGACAATCTATAGCCGCCACGTCCTGTGGTGTTGTCCTGTTAAGCAAACAGCAAGTGTGTTGAGCTCTATTCTGTTCTGTTGTTTTGGGTTCGTCTAATCATCATCGGCACTGAAAGGGGATGTGCTGGGAAAATTTTTGTGCAATCAGCTGTTCAACTAGTTGCTGTTATGGGAAAATGGGACCCTACTACAGGGAGAGAGACCTCTAGAAGTTGAACCTGTTTGACTTTTGTTGTTGTTCTAGTGATTTTTGGTGTATTGGTGGGTTGCTTAAGACCCAAGAAACAAGAAATAAATATGTGACTTGTATTGGATAGAACATTGGTGTTAAGCCTTGGTAGTACTATATAGAGCTCAGCTCTAGATCTATTGTTCTATTGCCTAAAAATTGAACAAAAGGCATTGCCATCATCAAGTGCTGCCGTTGTTTATCATAATAATGATGATGATCATAATGATCGTCGTCAGAACCTGCAACATCATTTATCAGCTGTAATCAAGTGTAACGAGTGGACAGTACCTGCTGCCGTGTGCTGATCTCACGCTTGCTCAACAAATACTAATAATAATAAAATCAATGGCCCATCCAAAAAGGCAGAACACTGAACACAGACAAGTTGATAGACACATCCCCTCTTTATTTTATTCTGAAAAGATGAGAGAACAAAATCTATATATGTATGTAATACCCTAACTTTGTTCTCATTTTGCCTTTCTTTCTGTATCTTAAGGTGTCACAATTTGCAGAATTATTGTCCTGGGAATTGGATCCACCTACAATTCGTAGGACCACCATCAGATACAATGAATTTGGCGCGCACTTTGCTCTTAGCTCAATAAAAATCAACAAATTTGTATGCAAATAGCCAGCGAAGCAGAGAGAGAGAGAGAGAGAGAGAGAGTGAGTTAACAACATAGCAACGGCTCAACAAATTTTTAAATGAGACAGACCAAGTGCTGCTAACAGCGCAGTTGACGTCAACATCGACGTCAGCGTCAATGTGTGGTGCATAAGAATAATTTTGTCCGTTACAGATTCTGGCGCGCAATGGCTCAAAAATGTGTATGTGTGTGTGTGTGTGTTTGTGTGTTTATGTTTGATAAAATGCGATATGGGCACATTCTCTCTCCTTCTTCTCCTTTCTTATTCCATTCTCGTGCTCAGTAAAACCCCCCTCTTGTGTGAGAGCTCGCAATAGAGAACAAGTGAAAGAAACAGTCAGCGACCAGAGCGAGAGCGAGAGAGTTAAAGACGTTGAGCGCGTGCATTAGTGAGCTGCTGCGCGAGCGCAACATTGAGCACACACACACACACACACAGACACAAACCGTCGAGAGAGTTGATGTGGCGAAGGGCGAGACATAGCATAAACGAGCATAACGTATTTTTTGTTTGGTTGCCTCAGTGCGGCACACACACACACAAATACACACAAATACACAGAAATCTTTATGTACGAGTTAAAAATTCCCCGGGTTGGCGCACATGGTGGTTATGCGGCCCCTAAAACCATGCCCCCCTTCCAACAATAGAGTGTCAACTTTTAGTCTCAAATTTGAGGCAATAAAACCGAAAAAAAAAAATATGTAATTGAAAACAAAAATAAACTGACAGAAAACGAACTATGCTCAAAAATATATATATTTTAAAGATTAGATGCGTACGAAAGGGGTCTCCTTGGGGTCTTGAGTGTTGGGGTCTGGTTGCCAATGTCTGCCATCAACGTCTGGCAGCAGCTCTGTCTCAATGGGGGCAATGCAAAGAAGCGTCTTATGATTAATGTGCTGGCAAAATTGAAAAAATATATATTTTTAAACCCCCCAAAAAAAAAAAAAAAATACAAATAAAAGAGGCAACGGAAATGAGGAAGTCGTCGTCATACATATACTTTAATGTTTTGTGCTAAAAAGAGTTGGGAGTGTGATGCTGGGGTCTGCTCAACATACGACACTGATCACAAGCATTGAGATTAGTTTCGAGTGGAAACGATTGTTTAGGGGGAGTGTGCACTGCGCAAAAAGGAAGTTGTATGTTCTGGTTAATATATTCTTGGAAACGTGCTTCATTGTACTT
Source organism: Dettopsomyia nigrovittata (assembly GCA_037040065.1). NCBI lineage: Eukaryota > Metazoa > Arthropoda > Insecta > Diptera > Drosophilidae > Dettopsomyia > Dettopsomyia nigrovittata. Next base: position 2,002 of record JBANCX010000803.1, on the reverse strand, counting down.
TCCATTTAATTGTGGTTGGAATTGTATTCACTGTAGAATAAGCCAAAAACTTCTCCAATTGTGTACACTCTACTCTACGTACTGTTCAAGGGGAAGTTTGTTTGTTTGAGCTTGATAAGCTTTTTCATTGATCTGCTGACGCTCGAAAGTATGCAACACATTTAATAAACTTAACAATAACTTAAATTACTTAGTTTCTTTTACCCAATATTTGTTTTCTATTTTACTTTTATTGTTATCTAATTATACATCAATTTACACGTAATTGTCATGCATTGTTCTTAGCTCAGTAGAGTTCTCGGTATTATTCTCAGGCCCAAGAAACCCATCAATTTTCAATCTAAACCAATGCACGTGCGAATTATTCGGTTATTCGTATATAAACATTGAAGTCAAGTTAAAAATTACCTGCTGTCACACACACTTACCCGGGCTGTGTGTGTATGTGTGTGTTTTAGAGATGTTTCACAAAGTCACCGAGTGCAAAAGAAAGAACAAAAAAAGCAAAAAAGAAAGAAAAAAAACTCGTTGCCCGAATAATAATAATAATAATAATAATAATAAAAAGAAAATATATATTTGAAAGAGTATTTGTTAAAGTAAACACGCCAGGATATCAAGTGTACACATGCTCAGAATGTTTACTCGAAGGTATACGAAGGTGTCGCACCCGGTACACGGTACACAAACCAAATTTGAACGAAATCGGTTCAGAAATAGGAGAATTTAATATAGAATTTCATGTATTCAATGTGCTCCCCACTTGGCTTTCAAACTTAATTTATCAAATCTGAGTATCTTGTAGATTGTATTTCTTAAATAGAGTAGACATACCAAATTTAAACAAAATTGGTTAATAAATAAGAGAGTTAGAGGTGTATTATGGTTGAACCTTTGACCCCAACTTGGCTCCAACTGGCCTTTTAGCAAGTTTTTAGTAAATCTTAGTATTTTGTATATTTCATTTCCTTAATAGATAGATTAAATAACCAAATATGAACAAAATCGTTTAATAAATAACAGAGTTAAAGATATTAATATATATAATGGTTTAATCTTTGACCCCAACTTGTTGTCAGTCGGCATCGAAGTTTGAAAAATCTCAGTAACTCGTATTTGTTATTTCTTAAATAGAGTATACATACCAAAAATGAACAAAATCGTTTAATAAATAACAGAGTTAAACGTAAATTATGAATCAACCTTTGACCCCAGATAAACCTTGAAGTTGTAATTTGGTAATTTCACTTCTAATTGCTTACTTCAACCACCTCAGGAAATCTCTGTAAAAAAAGTCAGCTCTATAGCTTTTAACGTTTAGGTTGTGTGGCAGTCAGTCAGTCAATTAGTCAGGACAAACTCTTTGCACACATAGATAGTTGGTTGTTGGTGTTGCTGCTGGCGAGACGAACGAGGATAGACGCATGCAGAAAGATCTCCAGTTTCTGCACTTGCAGTCCGAAAAAATAAAAATTGCTTTGCATTGTTGCGACCATTAGAGAGATAGTCAGCCAGCCAGCAAAGGCTGTTTGGTCGAAAAGAGAGTATCGTGGGAACGTCGCATTGTCGAATTGTCTTTGACCGTTTGTCTGTGTGGCTTTGTCAACGGTTCAAGTGTCGCCAGTGTTTTCTAAGACAAATGTTTCAGATTTTCTGATGTTTTTTGTATATTTCTTTTACTTTTTGCGCTCCGTATGTAGTACGCGTTTACCATGCGTCTATGAAATTTTGACCAAACATAACCTTCAAAAATTGTTCAAGTGGTCTACAACAATGAATATGAACATCCTATATATATAACCATTGTTCCATTTGCCAGTCTAATTTCTTGTGGGCCACGCTGGTGGACACTTGAGTCTAGTGAAAGGTCAGTCAGTCGACAGTAACAATAACAAAAGTGAAAGAGTAACTCACTTCAAACCGGCTACTATTCGTATGGGAAAGTTGACAATGCAGCTGCAATCTCGTGGCGTTTCGTGGGAGTGAATTTCATCTTCTTTTT
>JBANCX010000802.1:1486-13103 GCA_037040065.1 Dettopsomyia nigrovittata | reverse complement strand
AAACAATTTTTATTTCTTTAAATATCTTAATTAATTAAAACTTTCTTTAATTGAAAAAATATGATAAATATTATATTTAAATAAAAATATTTTTAGTTTGGTCAGGCTAGGAATATAATATATATTATTTATTAAATTTATAATTTTCGACTTTTTGCTTTGAATAAATCAAATTATGTCAAAAAAAAAAAAAACGATTTTTTTGCATCTTTTTTTTTTGGTTAAACTAATGATAATATCTAGGATATTTCTAAGTTTACTTAAAGTTTTTTTGTTATTTTTTCCTTTTTTTTGTAGTTGTTTTCCTTTCGTTTAATGCGCTGTAGGTTCGTGAAATACAAATAGTAGTAGAAGTAGTAGTAGACGGAGAGAAGAGTTCTGTAACTAAGTACGCATGTTCCTTAGCTCGGCTTAAGTTCATCTGTATGCAGATTTTGCCAGTGCCCATGTTAATGATGGGAAAAATACTTCGCTACAAATGAAGAGAAGCAGATGCCAGCCAGACTGCCTCCAGAACCGAACAGAGCAATGACAGTAGTATCTTGTTGTATCTGTGACGATTCTCGTTCTCGTTTTCAGTTTGTGTAGCGCAGCAAATTGATTTGATTTCGGTTTTTGGTTTTTGCTTCTCTTGGTTTTGAGATCTGGCTGGATTTTGTTGCTGCTTCTGCTGTTGTTGCCAGCTCGTTTTTTGTATTATATAAATGTGCATATATAATTCTTTTGTTGTCTACTGCTAATTTGCAAATTTGCGCTGACTTTGAGGTAATGTCATAGCTGAACTTCGCTTAGGGGCAGATCAGAGGTAGCAATCATGGTAAGTTGACCAGTTTGAATCTTTGACTGACATCTAATTGTGTGTGTGTGTGTAACCCAGCTAATGGGCTGCTTATTCTTCTAGATTGGCATAGAAAATTGCTTTAGTTGAAAGAGAAGGGTTATTAAATTATGCTTCAGCATTAAATGAAGAAAACTTGAATTTAATTTTTTTTTTTTTTGTGCCTAATAATAATATTAATTTTTTTCTATTTATTTTTTTAAGGTCAAGATATTGAAATGAACATATGTATTACGATATGTTAATAATGAAAAAAATACAATAAATAAAGTATTAATTAAAGTAAATGTCATATTAATTATTTTAAATATATTCAGAGTTTCCTTCAAGATCTCACTATATGTTTATACTATTTTAAAGATAATACAGATTTTATGGATTTCCTCTTTACTTGGACCTGTAGCCTGAGAAATTAATAAAAGCCTGGGAAAACTCTTTACAAGTATATTTAAAAAATTATTAAAAAATAAATTGAGTTTTCTTTAGGATCATATTTTTAGTAAATAGTCCTCCTAGGCTTGTATCTACAAATGTTTTGTGTTGTAAACTGTTTAAAGGGTTTAACTTTTTATACTGGCTCGTAAATATATTAACCTTCAGAAGTTGGTTGCATTTTCGACAAAAGCTCAACAGCCAGACACTGGTCTCGGTCATTCAACTTACTTGACCATAGTCAAAGTCAGAGTCAAAGTCAAAGTCAAAAGTCATAAAAGATATGCAAGCATAGAGCCAGACTCTACATATGAGCATAAAAAAAAAAAAAAAAAATGCCTATATACATACACACATATATATACTACGAGTATATAGTTTATATGTATGTGTGTGTGTGTGTTTGGATCATGTGCGTCTACAGCTGCTAGTAATCCTTTGCCATGTCTGCCCTTTGGAGCAACAACAATTACAAATGAACGACTTCTTTGTTCTGTCAGCAATGGTTGTTGGGTCTGAAAGAAGAGTTGCGGTAGCAGCCAAAAGAGGGGGCGTCTTCAGCATCCAACAGTGGCCAGCAGCTGCTACGCATAAAGCATAAGCCATTTGGCCATTTGGTACATACAGCATTTGGGGATTTGGCGGCATGGGGCGTAAAGTGTGCAACGTGGGGCGTGTTGCTTTTGTTGCCTGGGCCCCCAAAACAAATACGAATGTGAATACGAATACAAAATACAAATACAAATACAAATACAAATACAAATACAAATACGAATACGAATACAAATACAAGTATGCTGAGTTTTGTGCTAAGCAAAATGTGCAACGTTATCATAACTAAGTGCATGGGATGCGTATGCGCCCCGAAAGCGCCTGCATATGCATAATTCATGCTATTGAACCCTCTCTGCTAGCTAGAGCAGACAACAGAGACAACAGAGAGACTGCGGTGGCAGTGTTGCCAAATCAGCACAAATTTTCGAGCTAATTTTATGTTCAAATTACAGAATATATATGTATACATTGGGAATTTCTAATTAAATTTAAAAAATCTTCAGCACATATATTTTGTGTATTAAATATTTAAAATAAAATTGGAAAAAATTGGGATTGTCAAATTCAGTTTTCAAGTAAAAATTTTGATAGAAAATGTCAAAATTTATGAAAAAAATAAGATCTGTATAAAATTATGAAAAAATCTTTATTTTTAATAAGAAAATGTCAAATTTTCAAAGGTTTCAACATTTATAACATTTAAAGACTAACAGTTTAGTTAAATTTAAATTTTCAAAAAAAAAGGTTTATTAATTATTTACACCAACTAAAAACATCTAGAACTGTTGGAAAAACTTTTTTTGACTTACCTTTGTTATTTAATTTATTTTTTAAAACGTTTCGAGCTGACAGCAAATTATAGAAAATCTAATTTTTCAGTTATTATTGAGCTCGAATAACCTTTTAAGTATATTAATTAAATATTTAACTATATTAAGCAATTAATTTTCTAAGCTGATATCACTGTATAGTATATATTTAAATTTATATTTTTTATAATAAATAATTTAATTTTTAAATTATAATTCTTAAATTAATTAAAAAACTAAAAAAGAATTAATATCACCAGAGCTAAAAACAGCTTTTTTTGTTGTTGTATTTATTGTCAGCACTGCATAAGACTGTAGACAGCAGACAAGAAGAGACTAGAGTCTGTAGACTGGACCCTGGACATGGACATGGACATGAACCTGAAGTGGCTGTGCGGCGGCCTGGCTAGAAAAATTATAATTTCACAAGTCATAATAGGATTTGCAATTCAAATGCGAACGCAGACAGAGCTACAGCTACAGCTACAGCTACAGCTAAAGCTGAAAACTACATCCATACCAGACACAAATACAGAACTTAACTTCTTGAGTCGAGTTGCACAAATTTCTGTGGAAGGCGCAGTCAACAAATGACGACAACAATGAGCCTCTCACAGACAACACAAGCAGCAGCAGCAGCAGCAGCAGCCGTAGCCGTAGCCTGGCTTTGGTTAAGGCAGACAACGGCGTATAGAGGGCCCCCGAAAACAACAATGGTATGGCCACGGCATGGCCAATATGTCAAAAATATTAAGAGACATGGCCATCGAACGAGGCATAAATATGCAAACGATAAGCGTTTGCCTCTATAAAGTTGTAAAAATGACAAGCGTTGCAATGCCAAAGTCTCAAATAAAGCAATAAAATGCGCTAAAACATCGCCATCGACATCGATACGTTACGTGGACGGTAGCCAAAGATACTACGCCAGTGGTACAAATGCAAAAAAAAGAGAGAAAAAAAATTAGAAATGACTGCCAGCGGGGGGGTTTGCTTACCTACTAGAATTTATGCTCAGTTTCGCTTTTGGATATTGCAGTTTGGGGACAGTCACAGCTAACTCAATCAGTGGAGGAGTTTAAGCATTTAAGCGAATCCGAGTATTCCGATTCAACTTCAAGGAAGTGCAGCTCAAGTATCATTTCGATAACTAATGCGATTGAATTGCTGAATATCGTAATAATGTCAACTAGTCGCCCAATGGGACACATACAATGTACATACATGCATATATAGTATGAAAAACAGCAACAACAAATAATATAAATAAAAGAGAATTACTTGGCATCTTAAGTAGGAAGTGAAAGTTTAACAATGCATCTATTTATGTTAGCTTAGAATCACTGAAAGTAGCGGTGGCTATATAGAAAGTTAAGCATATTAAATTAAAAGAGAAATGTATTTATGATTATTATTTTTATAAATATACTAGAATAAATAATACAAAATTATTTATGACAATTATTGAAATATTGATTTTTAATAGATTTTTCTTTCTTTTTTTTATTCATTTAAATATTTTTGTTAGTTAGAAGTTTTTTTTCTATTATTATATTAGAAATTAATAAACTAATTTTATAGAATTTTAGTATAAAAATTAAATTATTTTATGTATTATTCTTTTTTTGTTAGCTGTAATTTAATTATTAGATATTTTTTTCCTTAAATTTATTTTATTTTTTATTCTTAACATTTATTTAAACTAATATATCAGCGATTTGTTTATAATTTTGTTTCGTTTTCTTATTAGTAGCTTATTAACTTTAAATTAATGTTTATATTTTTTATTTCTAATTTTATAGAAATTTTTAAAATATTTTTTATTTATTTTATTTATCATTATTTTTTTTTTATTAGATAATTTATTTTATTTGATTTTTAGTATTCTAATGGTTTAAATATTTTATGTTTGATTTTCGAGTAAACAAACAAAAGACTTAGGCAACGAACTTGACAATTTTTCTAGCTTAAATGGAAAAAGGCAAACGGCCAGCTTTGATTAGGGCTTAAGCCAAACTTGTGCTCAGCCGCAGCGTCATAAATATTTAATGATAATGATAATATGGCCAGGCACAAGCCACGTTCTCAACTGGCAATATGGTCAGGGCATAGCCTTGATCTTAGCCTTTTGAGTGTGGCTCTGACTTTGCCTTTAACTTCAATTTAAATCAAATGTGCGAGCCATTGCCTGTGTTGGTCTATAAGCGCTTACCTTTTATTTTTAGCATAAGCATATGACCAACACACACACACACAGATACATATGTATCTATACACCTACATATACATACATATGTTGTATCTGTGTGTGTACTATTTTTAGAGCTTTAAGTGGCGACCGCATTCGGTCCGACTCTGAACTCTGGCTAAAATATGTCCCGCTGTGAATTATGTGTCTACATAAATTATCAGTCCAGGAATTAATCATTTTTTATGCAGGACTGAAAGAGCTTCGAACTGCTAGCAACTAACTCCTTCAGTCCTGACCAAACATTGCTCTCCCCATTTCGGTACCAAAACCCCGCTTATAAAATCAACAGACACAGTTTGGCTATAGCTCTGGGCTTGCTGGCCACTTTAAGTCGTTTTGCATTTTTGTCTTCATCTTAGCCTGTAGCTGTTGGCGCCTGCCATACACTGCGGCTCACACGGATTGGTAAAAGCGCCAAAATGCAAATCACTTAACGAAAATTAGAAAAAAATATGATATATTATTCCATATGCATAAATTTTAAATATTATTATTTTTGTAAAGTAGCAGTAGAAAAAAAAAATTTTTTTTTTTGTTTTATTGAAATATTATGTTTTTAAATTTAGAAATTCGAATTATGAAATGGTTAAAATAAATTAAATAACAAATTTTATTGGCTAAACAGTTAAAAAGTTTTTGTTTTGTTTCTATTTAGTTGCGTTGCACTGTTGCTTTTTTACTAGAGCAATTCCCATGTGGGCCCTAAAAAGCGTTTTGGCCCCCTAACCAATAATTTGATGTCGTCGGCCATATTGAGATTATATTTATGCTGTTGTTGTAGTTATTGTTGCCTATAATTGATACGTGTTGCACTCTGCGCAAAGACAAAATCTGGCTGGAGGCTATTTACTTTGGCTATGGTTCCACGCTCGAGAACGCATCTGCTCTACACGAGTGGGGCGTGGCAGCAGGCTGTTGGTGAGGTTGCAGCAGACAGAGATTGAACCGCCCCACTGCGTCGGCAGTTGCATTGCATAAATGTCAAGGAAATCGCATGTCCACCCTCGTTTTGTGTGCAATTTTATTATTCCTTTTAGTTTGTATGTATGTATTGTGCAGAATCAAGGCTAAAAAGGCTGTAGGTGCAGGGCGTGGCATCGGTTACGACCCACTTGTAAAGCATTTTATAATTTAATTTTCATACGATTCGCACAGTTTAGCATTGCAGCACTGCAACACTGTCTGGCCATCATCAAGTGGGTGTTGCTATCGATTATTATCGATTACTTTTGTAGCTCGCAAGTTAAGCATAAATCAGCATGTCCTGCATCGTTGCCGCTTCACATCACCCTTTTGGCCCTTTGTTCTTGCTGTCAGCAGTTCATTTATCACCTGGCCAAAATAGCAAGTGCTGTGGATGCAAAACAAAAGACTTAAGCAACAAAACTAAGTACGCTTGGGCTTCTAATGTTCTCAACTTTCGTTTCATCTTCTGTTGTTGCTGTTGCTGCAGCTTGTTCTTCTTCTTGTGCTACCGTCTGGCAACAAAAGTGATAATTAATGTGTAAACTGTGTGCCTCGTACCACTTTGCAGATGTACTACTAATACCAAATCTACATCCTGACCAAGCCAAAACAAAATTGTCAACAGTGAAAGCTAGCTATGTGTGTAGCAAATAGTATGAGACGATGAGGTGAGGCGGCGCTCGACTCTACTACTCCGCATGCTAACCAAGGTGCTGACACTAAGCACTTGTCACCCAGCCCCCAGTTGAAGACTGTGCAGCGTCTAGTAGCATGCGTGTGTCTCCATCTCCATCTACATACACACATACAACATTTTCCAGCAGGGACTGTCTTCCTCAATGTGTGTCTGTCTCTGCCACTGTCTGGGTTTGTCTCATGCAGCTGGACAAATTGCAGTTGTCGTCGTCGATGTTGTTGCTGTTGCTGCCTCCTTTGGCCCCTTTTATAATATTTCTGCTAGCTTCTGCCAGTTGCCATGTGCGTAGTTATGCAAACAGTGGCCATCTACAAACAAGTTGTTGTTGTTGTTGTTGTTATTGCTGCCGCCGCTGCTGCTTTGGTTGTCGTAATTAAAGGTCAACATTTGTGCATGTTGTCAATGGCATGATTATGCGAACGGAAAGGCAAATGAGATCTCAAGTGCTGCCAAGCAACGCATTGCAGCAATTTATAAGAATTAAAAATCTTTCAGTCCAATGCACTACGATAGTCTATACTACATACATATGTATATTAGTATGCATACATATATTTTCAAGCAGCAAGTAAACTATAAATATAAATATTTATTTTTATTTAACGATTTCAATTATTTTGTTTGTTAATTGTTTCTTGAAATTACATTTTTTAAAGTCAGTTTTTAAATATTAAAAAATAAAAGATATAAATAAAAAAATTTTAAAATCCCAATAAAATTTAATAATTATTAAAAAGATAATATAATATAAATATAATTTAATATACAACTAATGAGAGGCGCCTTCTTCTTCTTGTACTGTCATTGCTGTGCGTTTTATTATTTGGTTATCTCAAAATCGTTCCAGCACTTTGATAGCCTTTCAGCCATTGTACTAACTAATTCTCAACAATAAATGATCTATTTGATACTCTATAAGGAAGATCAAGGACATGGCGCCATCAATTTAGTCGACTTTGGAAGATCGCAGAAGCGCAGAGCATTGTGGTGGTCATGTAGCCTATTTATATATCTTTTTTAATTTTGACTTTATTTTTTCTTTGACCAGCAGTATTTTCATATACATATTTATGGAGATCATAATTATATCATGATACTCGGAAGACTTTGGCAATAATTATAACTTGAAGTTTGATCACACTGCATAGTGACCTCATTCTTTTTCTTTCCTTTATGTATTCTCTCACTTTTGCTGAAGTCAAACCGAAGCAGTCGCATACGCGTATAATAAAATCATATTGAAACCTAACGGTCTACGCAATTTGTACTATTTTGCTGTTTCTAGCTTCTCCATGAGCTGCACAAGTTCTCAATAAAAATATTTTAAAAAATATGTACTTGTACATCAAATGAAATATAAAATAAATAAAAATTATTTTTATTTATAAATATTCATCAATATAATATCAATATTAATAATGTTAATATTTTTATTTACTCTTTCTCAATAAAATACATACGTTGATATATTATTATAAAATAAATATATATATATGTACAATGGTAATTTCCAATAATGTTTTAAAATGTTTCCGATATGATAAATTAATATATTATGCTCGATAACTTTCTATCTAGCTTCTGTCTCTTTTAAGTCATTTAATTTAATTGATTTATAAAAAAAAATGAAATAATATTTTATTTCCAAAGCAGTTGTCTAGTAAAATTACTTACATTAGCTATAGCACTAAATTAGTATTCATTGATTTAAAAAAAAAAAAAACTAGAAAAAACACTTTTGCACTTTTCTTGACTTGGCCTTGGCTTCTGGCTTTGACTTTGTGACTTGGCTACGCTGATTCGCAATTTTTATAAAAGTAAAAATGTTTTTCTCTTATAATCATTACTGCTGCTGCTGCTGTTGCGGTTGCTGTCAATTTTCAATTGCTTATGGGCTGTAACAAGCTGACTGCATTAACAATCTGAGTGATCAGGTGAAAATTTCACTTTTGTGTTATGGTTTTGTTTAGACGCCAGTACAGTACAGTACACTTACCATTATTACTATTGTTATTCAACTAAAATACAATTTTTTTTTTCTTTTCGTATTTTGTATTTTAATGAAACTGGCCAAGTTGCTGCTCCATTGCTTGCACAAATTGCAATCTGTTCTGCGGCCTTCTCTCAACGAAATTTTTATTGCTGCTTTGACTTCGTCATGCTTTCTTTGTTTTTTTTTTATGCACAATGTTCATTGTTGTTAGTTTTTTTTTATTTTTTATTTTTTCCCTGCGCTAATTACAGCTAGCTTGGCTTTTGTGATTGATTGCAAGTGCAACGTTTCGCTGCAGCTGAAGAGCTATGAATGTATGTATGTAGAGCTAGAGCTGGAGCTTGGGGCTGCTCCCATGGAGCGTGGCACGTGTTGCGTTTAATGCGCAGTTTCTATTACTTTTGCCTCTCCTTGAAGTGCAATTGAAAGTGAAACTTTACTTTATGAGCTGAAGTCTGATGAAGTCTGGTGAAGTTTGCTAGTGTTTTTTTACTTCCATAGTAAGAGGCTAGGTCTATTACTATTAACCAAGCACAAACAACTTGCACTTTTGGCTGTGCGGCCCATTGATAATTGACCTCATTTAAGATGCGGCTGTTGCGATAACGATGATAGGAATTAAAAGCGGCATCCACTAATTTAACCAGGATACGTAGCCAAGCAATAGCAAGAGCCTGAGCATCAGGCTAACTACTCAGCTAGTCAGCCAAAAGGCTCTTGGTGATGATGCTTATCAAATGGCCCTTAAGCCTAGACCAAAGTAGTTGACTGGATGCTGCTCCTGCTTCTGCTTTTGCTGCCGTTGCCAATTGCCAATCGCGGGCAACAATCGCGTCTCGCTAACGAGACGACGAAAACGACAATGTGCTGCAGGCACTATCAGCGAGGGTTACTCCAACGATAATACATTAATATGCTAATACATTAATTGATTGTTAATTTGTTATATTTTCTTTAAAAGATTTTTCAATTTTCTAGGTTCGAGTCTAATACAAAATATGGTATTTGCTTATGAACAATGCAATAAATATATATTTTTAAGTAAAGATTAATTTATTTATTTAGTTTGCCTAATAGTTTACAAACTGGAATGGCAAGGTTGTTGTGTAGCAAGGACCAAAGATTCGGTGAGCAGCAACAAACCAGACTGGAACAACATTGCAACCTCTGGCCCTAAACCTACTTGACAACAGCAAGCATCGCCGTCGACTGACCTTCCATCTGGGCCACTAAAATACTGGTAGTCCATTAGACCATTATAACATTTACTTAAAAATTTCAAATAAATTAATTACAATAAAAATATTAATTTAAAAAAAATTGATTTAGTCTAAGAATCAAGTGCAGTAGAAGTTCATCACTTCTTTCTTGTTGAAACCTTATATTTATGTAAAACCCCGAAACATAATTATAATTAATATTATAACTTTTTATTTATTTTCTTATAAGCTAAAAAAAATATTAAATGAACAGTAATAATAATAATATTCCCATTTGTATAGAAAAAATAATGAAATCTAAGTATGACGATTTTTAATTAATTTATCAAAAATAAATATAACATTTTGAAGCTTAAATGAAATTTGAATTTTCTAAATAAAATTTATTTTAAACTTAGGCGAATAGATTTTTTTAATAAATAATTATTTTGAGATTTTTTATTTAATGAATTTACTATTTAAGTAAAATGTGCAGATTAACATTTTCTTTACGATGAGAAATAATATTAAAATTTAAAATTGCAACAATTACATATATGTATGTATAATACAATTCAAAAATTTATTTATATTTATTATAAGCACATAAATGTAAAGAAATACAAGAAAAATACAAAAATATGTTCGTATTACTTTAATAATAATTATAATTAATTTTGTAGCACAACTACTATTTTGTCAAGCAGCCCTCGCCCAATTGATATCATCCAAAACCTGAAACTGAAAAGCGCCTTCCAGTGGCTGCTGCTGCATAAGCATCTGTAACTTTTCGCGCTTATCTAAGCAATAAATCTTCGATGGCGGTGGCAAGTCCCCAGCTTCCAGCTCCTAGCTACTAGCTCAAAACTCCCAACTCCCAGTTCAAGTCCAAGAGCAAGTCGTGCGGGCGTTGGCATTGCCAGTGAATATTCCACAGTTGCCACTTGATGGCTACTTGAACTGAGCCACAGGCACTGAATGACTGACTGACTGACTTGACTGACAATCAAGTGGAGATGTGAGATGCTTTATTCCTGATATTCGATTCTCGATATGTGATATGTCCATGCCCAGTGTGTCCAATTTCAGTTGATTCGTCTGCCTGCTCTAATGGGCTAATGTCAAATTCTAAGCCAACTAAGCCAACAAGGCAACTAGCCACATAGCTACATAGCCACTTGGCAACAACTGCAACGCCTAAACAAATGCGACCCACATCTGCGACCAGTTGGTTGACCAAATTTTTGCATTGCTAAATCTCCACCCAAAATCCCCTCAAAAACCTCTTTTTTTTGTTGTCTTTTAAAGCCAACTGCGACCTCTTTGAGTATTGGAACTCGCTTGCATTTCCAGTGGCTCAATGGCAATAAATTTCAATTTGCTGGCCTGAGCCTCTACAACCACAGCTCCCTTCGTCCGTCCGTCTGTCTGCTTGTCGTTTGTTGGCCTGCCTGGCTGCCTGGCAACAATGCAATGCGGAGGTAAAATGATAAAAATTCGATTACATTCAGGTGTGAAACTTACATATATTGCAGCGATTTACTTGTTTGTACACTACACCTGGCAATTGGGACATACCGACTACTATATATACAATATACAGAAGCTGACACTTTGGATTAGATATTGTGTATAAATTCAATACTTAATTTTTTTTCATTTTTTTCAAAACAAAATTATTTCCTTACAGTCTTAAGTATATATTTATTAGACTGCACACCCATCATTTATATTTTCTAGGAAAAAAAAAAACATTTAGGTAAAGTGAAAAAACAATTTTTTTTCGGACAAAAAACACAGAAAAAAAGAGGAAGCAATTTTAAGTCTTTGTGGAGAATCAGTGGCTGCAATCTTCTGCGGCGGCCAAAGTCAGTAAT
>JBANCX010000801.1:0-13104 GCA_037040065.1 Dettopsomyia nigrovittata | reverse complement strand
TCAGACAAAATAATTAAGTGTTTTAATTATTAATATTATTAGTGTTTATGATAGCCACAGCCCGCATAAACACTAAAAGAGCAAAACTAGTCACTAGCAACCAACTAAAAGGTTAACTAAGCTTCGAGTAATTTACGATATGCGCGCCACTATCTTATTAGAAGATCAACTTGGCACTAGATGGCGCTCAACTCTTGCGGCCAACTTCACGTCAATTTAGCTTTAAATAATTTGCGATAGATGTCGCATAATCTTAATTTAATTTTATAAGAACAGCAACTGTTCAGCCAAGACAGCCACCACCAAATGTATAATTAATGCTATGTTATGTTAAGAGATTCAAATTAAATCATTAAAGAGAAATTATAATAAATATACAGATTGTAAGATTTTTTTTTTAAGAAATAATTTAAATAAATTTAAGTACAAAATACAATATGTTTATTGGAATCTTTTTAAATAGTTATTTAAGTTAAAAGTTTGTTTGTGCGATTCTTCTTCTTTAATATTTGTCATTCAATCGTCTGCGCTATGTTAACATGTTAAAATTTATATTAACATTAACAGTGTTGCCTGGCAATGTTAGCAAAATGCTAAAATACTATCATAAGCGAACTGCAAGAGGGTATATCAATTTATTATTGCTGCTAGTACTGTGCACAAATGTGTCAAAGCAAAAACCAAAATAAAGACAATACTTTATTGATATAAATTTATTATTACGAAATGTAATACATATAAATATTTGAATATGTTTTTGATATATAACATTTTCATACTAGAATTGCTTGCAGGGTATCATACAGCAAGTACTCAAATTGTTGCTTGACTTCTTGTTTTAACAGCTGGATGTTAGTCTTATTGGACAGCTGCGCGAGTGCGGTTGTGCGAGAGAGAGCTGCGTCTGCTGTCGATTGAAATTTGCAAAAAAAATAAACGTAATAAAAATGAAATTGAAATTGAAAGGTGAAAAATAAATCAAAAGAATATTAAAAAAATACAACAAATTTCACGAGAGAAATTACATATTGATTTGATCGCTTTGGTGCCGTCTTAACAAAAAGAAAACCTAAAAATTATACTTAAAAAATAAAAGAGATAATCATCAATTTTGTCTTGTTGGACAACAATTTGTAAAAAAGAAAAAATTAAATTCACACTGGATGCTTTAACAAAAAGAAAAAGTAAAGAAACAAAATATTAACACAACACAATGAAGATAACTAGCAACATTTAGCGTGTTATTGTTATTGTTGCTGTTGTTTCTTCTTGTGCTTGTTCTTGTTGTTGTTGATAGTAAGTGTTATTAACAGTTAGCCGAAGAGAGAGAGAGAGAGAGAGTGCGCGACAATTGAGCATAAGAACAACAACAAAGGCATACAAGTTCATCTCATCTCTGTGTGCAAGTGTAGTATATGTATATGTGTGTGTGTGTGTTTGCGCGTTGCGTGAGTGTATATGTGTGTATAAAATGATGCAAAAAGCAAACAACAAAAAAATGTCTTTAGCAAAATCAAATTGTCATTGAAAATTTGCCTTGCAAAAGAAATAAATAACAAAAGGCGGCATCTACATATCTGTCGACGGGACAGCAGCGGCAGGCACAGCTTTTGGGAGTGGCCTTGGACTGTGTTTTAGTAGCCAATACACCACAAAAATTGGATTTTAACCAACAAAAATAATGTGGATACCATCCAATAACAAATACGGCGTCGGTAAGTAAAAAGAAATTTTGCGACCCTCTCCTGTATGTGTGTGTAAGTGTGTGTGTGTATGTATGCGACTTTCCTCATCCCTCGTTTTGCTGGCTAAGGCCCAACAACACCCCCTTGAGGAGAGCTCATTTGTTGTAGTTGATAGCAGCAGGGGGCAGTCGATGTGGATGCGTCACGTGCATGTTACATTGCTGTTGTTGTTGTTGCTGCTGTTGTTTGTAGCCGCGCGTTGATTCACAGTTTTTTCCGCGAAACAGCGCGCAGCATCGCAGACAAACAACAACAACAACAACCACCCCACCAACCCCACAGCGCATCACACACCCACAGTCATGCCGGAAAAGCGGAAAAGCGATTTTTCTACCTATTTTTATAGAGTATGCCCATCACCGCACACCGCTTGCGCGTCCCCCGTTAACGTGTCTCGTCTTTTCATTCAGAGGCCGCCACAATGATACTCAAAGAGATTTGTGTTTTGTTGTAGTTACTGTCACTGGTGCTGCTGTTGCTGCGATTTGATGTGTTTATATTTTCATTTGCCACTCCCTCACAGCCTCCGACCGCAGTTGAACAACACACAGAGCCACTCGTGTTGCCAATTGTGCTGTGCGCCAGGTGCTGCCAATTTAAATGTTTCTATAATTACCTACAAACCAGTGTTGCCAATGTTATTTTGCAATTGTTAAAAATTAGCTACATTTTGAACGAAAATTGGTTGAAAAAACCAACGCAGACATAAAATTATCTATCAATATCAAATTTTTTAAGTTTTTAGTGTGGAAAACGAATTAGAAATTAATCTTTTTTTTTATTTGGTTCGGTTCCACTTGTAAGATTTTAAAATAATCTGTTCTAATCATGTTTCAATTTATACAAGTAAATGATTATTTGAATTCCTAACATATTTTATATATCGTCTACAAAACAAAGACTTTAACAACGTATTTAGCTCAACACGCGCCTTTGCAATATATTATAATATGTACGATTAGTTTGGAACGAATTTTTAATTTTTTGCGATAAATCGAGGGTTACTTCGTTTCGTTTCCTATTTCTATTACTATTGACATCAAATTAGTACTCTCTCGTCAAGTTAGCTGAACTACAAGATACCCTATTTGCATTGGAAATTGTAGAGTTTTTATTTAAAAACTAAATTTGTTATATGTTATTATCACATTCAACGCATCTTTTTGATCATATTCAGAAAGATTATTCTCTGGTTTTGGTTGAATTTTAAATTCTTTTTAACTGATTGTTTTATATCATATGTCGACCGTTTTCAATGCAACATAATTGCATTTGTATCTGATAGTTTTTTGTTTGAAAGATATTAATTCCCAAAGAATATTATAGCATGCAGAATAATGAATAAACTGGCCAGACCTCTTGCTGGAAAGATGCCACTCACGCTATACTAAAAAGTAACCAGATTCTCATATAAAATATTAACTTTGTCAAAAATAGTAGCAAAGCTGCCCATAAAATAGAGTGTGCCTGAAAAATTTTTTATTGCATTTACAATTTATAGCATCACAATAAATAGCTAATTTATCATCACTACTGTTATGGCTACCATTGTCAATAGGCCACTGGCGACATAAACATAAATACGTCTCTCTATAATATTAATATGTATTTTATTATTGCTAAACTTGTTTTGATAACACTCAGCTTGCCTATGATGAATGCAAGCAAATATCAGTACAATATGTGTATAGTAATATGTGGATCTCTGACTCTTTGCCATAAGTATCTCTATATGTGTATCTATGTAAGTAAGTTGTTTTACGTTTTCTCCATTGTCCATTTGTCTTCTGTTTTATTTTCACATTATCTGGGCATTCGTCACACTTTTCGCTTCAATGGCATCGCTTAACACAAAAAAAAAAAAACAAAAAAAATGACATCTATGTTGTATGTACTTACTACTATGGAATGGAACAACAAGCAGAGTCTAAAAGCTGTTCAGTAGCAGCAATGCTTCCGTCTCCAGCTCCGCATTGTGTGCTTTTGTTCCAGATAAGCGATAGAGTCTTCGCATTTTTTTTGTTATACCCTTTACATAGTGAAAAAGTGTGAAATGGGTATAATTCAGTTGTCTAAGATAGAGATAGAAGAAAGTGCCACCAGCAAAAGTATGAACATTTTTTTAACTAGTTAATCTAATCTTGAAAACTATAAGAACTAGAATAATCAAATTTAGTAAGAGTTTGTTTCATGAAAAATAAAAAAGCTGGATTTAAAATAGGTTATGTAAATATCTTTGTTATTCCTAAATATTATTATGATTTAAGAGAAATACAAAAATTATTATAAAAAAAAGGTTTATTTCTGATTATAGCTAATTAAAACTGAAAGAAAGTCTTTATTTCTTTTTCAATAATCATAATTTCGGCAGCATTGATAAAATCAAAAATACTTATGCTAGAGAAGTCAAGGCATCGTCATTGTTTTCACAATAGTACAGGATATCTTGTAGTCAAGAACGGTTGACTAAAGCATTTCCACTTGTTTATTTTAACTGTAGCTGTAGCTGTAGCTGAAGCTGTAGCTGTTGAGTGCTCCAGTTTCCATACATCTGATGATTTGTGACATGCCAGGCGGTCAAAGTTTACACAAATCAATCAGTCGTCCATCAATTTCAGTCTGTGGGAGTTAAGTTAGTCTATGTAAACGCCATTAGCGGCTGTCATAGTCAAACAGCCAGTCAGCCAGCTCATACCCTAACCTTGCACAATTACTTAAAAAAAAAAGCCAAAGAGACATGAGAGTGATTTGTGTACTGCTCCCTTTTTGTCACAGTCGGCCACGTGCTGGTCGCTTGTTCACAGCGGCTGCAACATTTTCCTGGGCAATGACTTCATTAACATCCGCATACCAGGCCTCTTTGTCTTTTTTTTTTTTTTTGAAGCAATCGTCATTTGAGCAACCATTCAGTGCTCGTTTTTTTTTTTGCTGCTTGCTCTCTCAATTACGCATTTAGAGTACGACAGTTTTTTGGTGGTTGGATGCAACTGAAGCTGCTGGCTGCTGGCGTCTGGCGGACTGGATGATGGGTCATGCGGGTAGCTACTATGAGAATTGGCAAACAGACCGAGAACTCTTGACGTAAACTTTGCCAAAAAATTTTCTAGACAGACCCAGGCCGGATGTAGCTGATGCCTTTTCCAGCGAATTCCATGCTTGTTATTGTTGCTGTTGTCTTTGATTTGCCTTTTTTTCTTTGCATACCCTATAGTCATTGAAAATGGGAGAAAATATTCTTGGATAGCATTTGGCCATGTTTATTGGTAAAAACTTTTAAGTAATTTAAGAACTAAATCTACCGAATTCGATATGAAATATTTTCGACGACTATCGAAAAAAAAAATTCAATCAAATGTGCAAATTTCAACCTACGACCATAAATTTTGGTAATAGGTAATCATTGACATTTTGTTGATCTATTATACAAATCTTATAAAAAAACGAAGCTATTAAATAGAATTGTGTTTAAAGATAAATTTATGGTCTTTTTATAGAAAAAATAATAATAATAATAAAAAAGTCAACTTTTATCAACAATTGTGTGCGTCCGATCCAAACCAAGTATGTAGAAAGTTCCAAGAAAGCAATCCGTCAAAACAATTACAACTACAGAGTGTCAATTCGATTCTAAGCATTTAAATCGAGAAATTAATTAGATATTAGAACTAAAAAGCCTAAACGATCGAAGAAACGTAACGCTTAGCTCGTTCTACATTATAAATAAAGTAGATCTTTGAAGAAGATATTGCAATCACAAAAATTATTAAACAAAATGTATAGAGTATTTTGTAGTCGAGCATGCTTGGCTAGAATTTACTCATATATTTTAACTATGGGGGCAAATTCGTTTTCAACTTTAATTTAATATTCATTTTATGCATTTGGCCACTGGCTGTTGTTCTGAGTTGGAGTCAGCACACAAATTTGTGCAGCGTTTCCTTTTCGTTATGCAAACACACACACTCACACACAGATATACGATTGTCTGTCTGTGTGTGTGTGTACATTAAATTGATTCATATTCATTGTTTAATATGCTTGGCGGCAACTTTTATATGCCCAACGTAATAGCTGCTTCATCCATCCGTTAAACAATGTTCAACTGTCCCCAAGACTGGGCCTTTGGTTGGTTTTGTAACACAAAACAGGCCTCCAATTCGGCAGTTGGACTTCCATAATTTGTCTTTAACGATCTATTATTTATGATTTGTTCCATGCTGCTCTACGATAGAGCGTATGGTTAACTACAAACACACACACACAGCACTCCTAAACACAGAACTTATCGCACTTCCGATTTGAGCGCATTATCAAGCACTTTACCGGATGAAGCACGTTTCGTGTTGTGTCTATCTTCTCCTACTTCTACGTAGCACACACTCTCTCCTTTGCTCATTAATGTACATGAGTGCAGCGAAAACCTAAAGTATATTGACATTGTTCTATCCTATCTATCTACGTCAAGTACAAACATCAGTTCTATACGATATTCACTTTTCTGTACTCAAGTACTACACACTACGATTACGAGTACGTCTGCCATAAAGTCTGATAAACGTGTGTTGATAAGAACGCTTGCGCTTACCTGTCCATAGTAGTAAAAAGGTAAAAATTTATAAATATTGAACATTTAATTTGTTTCTTGATGTAAATAAATAATAATAATTAACATATGGGTCAAGTTTCCGTTTGGCTTGAGAAATTCAAATAATTTTCTTCTTGGAAAAACTTTATTAACACAAACGCAGCTTATTGATAACTCTTAATTGAGTATTAAGTTTTTAAGGTCAGTTTTTAAGGGTCAATAAACAAACAAATGTGACGAAATTATTTGTTGTTTGCTAATGAAACGGACAAATATTTTTTTTGTGGATTTCAGTTGATTTTTTTTTATTTGTAAAATTTTAAATGTCAGCGTTATATGTATTTAAAATAATAAACAAAAGATACAATTGTTTAATAATTCAAATCGAGCAACTCATCAAATTGCAGTTTTATAATTTATATTGACTTGCCGATACTCTAACAATGACATTAAATTTTAAAAATCTTAAACAATTAAAAAAAAAATGCTTTCTAAATTAAAGCTGCGTAATAAAAAACTTTAGATGCTTTTTATCTTCATTTCCTGTAAGTAATTGCATAATGACTTTCTTAGTAATTAAGTTTAGCACAATTTATCACAATTAAGAACAAATTGAGTTAAAACTCTAAAATTCTGAGTATAGATGTTGCTCAGTCTATTCTAGTATTAAATCGAAATATAAAGTTTTACAAACGAATGGAATTTATATCTATTTATAACAATAATGTAATATTCTGAAAAGAATTTGAATTTGGTATCTCCTAAATAAATTTAAAAGAGTGCTCTACATAGTACGAACTCTGTTGTATGTACATCTACATATAATTACAGGGTATATGAATGCATATTGCATGTTTTAGAAGCATGTTGACACGTTTTCATATATATATTGTACACACGTGTTTGTATATATGTAAGTATATATATTAACTTTTGTATATACTCGTATGTACATACATACATACATATATGTGCATATGTACTTTGGTATGCAAATATGATGTCAGCTGCAATAATGAAAAGCTGATTTTCAAACCTTGTACATATGTACATTTATAGTCGAGTTAGTAGTCAAATGGAAGAGAATTAGTCACAATTGGTTTTTAAAAACGTAAGTGGTATACATGCATACATATATAAGCCTTATTTTGCTAACTCTATAATACAATGGTGGAATATACTATAATGATATATGATTGACATTGAGGCCACACTTCCTGCAAGATGTAACTCAATTGATTGATAGAAAAACCATGATGTACACAAATCAGTTAGAGCTTTTTGCATATACATATGTATGTATGTACGTTCTCGTTCAAACATAATCTCTTAAATTTATTTCTTCTCTTTAAGTTAACATTGTCTGACATTCGATCTCTTACTCTCGTATAATATTAATATCAATTTGTTCACTAATCAGCTCTTTCAATTTGCAGTTCTCTTTTGTTATAATTAAATGGTACTAGAGTATGTACAAGTATGTATGTATATACTTGAACAATAGCATAACGCTGTGTGACCCATTTACCATTTTCCCAATACACTTGACGTACACCCCTTCACAACCCAAGCCCTAAGATGACTTTACTACATTGTGCGAAGCAGCACAATTATTTAATTAAATTCCTTAGCTCTAGAGTGTATTGTAGGGTCAAGTGTGAAGTACATATTTCATTTGGGGGTTCTATTATCTGGGTCCCTTTGCAATTTCCCTTGTCTGCAATCTACTCTATCCCAAATACTTATTAAGTACACTTACCACTAGTACTGCTGTATTAACTACTTAGTTATGTGATAGCTTTTGATATTCCTTTCCAGGAATTTTACTTGTTTATTCATGGTATTTTATACATATAAAGATTATAGTTTTTCACATTCATCAAAACCACTTGAAAATAAAAAATTATCAACCGATCTTATCAATATTTCAAGTGGTCATTATAAATAAATAAAAGTAATAATAACTACAAATAAAAGCAATTTATTTTGATTTTATAATATTTCTTTACCCACATGTATGTACATATCCTATCTTGACAGGTGTTAAAAAAAATCTAGCTTAAATCTAAACAACTCATGGAGAGACAGCTTCTAATCTTAAAAATAAAATAATACAATTTTCTGTTTATTTCGGTAATCTTAATGACAAACAAAAGTACTTCATATAATAATCTTTATTATATTAACTTAGTATACTTAATTTATTTTCTGTATGAAATACTGAAATAGTGGATTTATAAGTCGAATATAATGAATTTTAATTCATTTCTGTTTTAATCCATTTGGTGACGTTTGCGGAATAAATGAACAAAATGAGCATTCGCTCTATTCCCTTTAAAACTTGAGTTGCATTTTCGTATTATTATATTATATACATACATACATAGTATTATAATAGTATATAAGCTTTTATCATTGGGGTTTTTACTTTAGTTCTAGTATATAGGATGCGAGCTCATTGCGCTAATGCAACAGCTCTTTCATTTAATTTAAAATTATTTTCCGGCTGCCGGCTTTTTCAGTCTCTCACACAGCTCTTTCAGTGCCATCCTTTACAGCTCATGCCATCCACTTGGCTTAACGACTTTTTTATTTAAATATGTACGTTTGTTGACATTACGGACTTGTTGTTGTTGGACTGTCTCTCTCTCGGGCATTCGCATTCTTTATAGGCATTGTTTGTGTACTGGCTCGTACGGGTTGCGTTTAAGTTGAAAACTTTGCAGTTAGCGTAATTATAAGAAGAAGCGTAATTATTATATTATCTTTTTAGTCCTATTAAGTTTAGGCCTGGCGCCAATCAAAACTATTTCATGCCATCAAATATTAAATATTAAATTTCTGTCTTGTTTTCATTTAATGCGCGTTGATGTCTAAACTGCTTAAAAAAATTCTCATTAGAATTACGCTCATGCATGAAGCCGGATGGCGGTTTGTGGGTGGGTTTGTCTTAGAGTTGGGCACGTGCTACGCTTTCTTTCGTGACACGAATGACGTTTACGTGCTACAATTATAGATTTCATGCGACAAATTAAAAACCCAAAGTTTAATAAAATAAATAATTGAGAATTTTTGTATTTTTATATTCAATTATTTCTAAACTATGTTTTGATGTTTTGGAAAGCTTTTTTTTTAAAGATTTCAAAGAAAGAAAGAATCTACAATAAAATGTATTATTTTTACTTGAAAATAAAATTTGAATAAACATTTTTATTATTATAATTTAAACTGGTTTTCATTGTTGATATGAGATTGAAAAAATATAGACAAATTCTTGCATGTGAAAAATGTTTGATATCACGTTCGTAGCGTGTTGGAATGAGTTCACAAACTGGCATCTCTAGCTAAAACTAAGCTAGTAGCAGGATGTGGAGTTTAAACGGGCGTTGGTTGCCTGCCAGGCTGCCAAACAACCAAGCTGCCAGGCTGCCAGGCCGACGCCTGCCTAATGTGACTGACCTAAATAGTGTGCCCGTTTGGCACTGTGCCTGCGACCAAACTGCCATACAACTAAACGTACATACAATACATACATACTTATGTACACACATATGTGTGCTCATTTTTTAGAGTGTTTGCCAGCGTCAGTTGAAGTACCTTAAACTGCAGAGCCATTTAAATTATGCAGTTCTTTATTTTTTCTCTAGCTATTTAACAGCTTGAAATCCATTTAAATCAGCCACAACTCCAGCTAAAGTCAGCTGCAGCCAGTTTCTAAAAAAAAAAAAACAAATTTTAGGAAGATGGCAAAAGTCCCCAACACAATAATATACTCATATACATACATTCATATATATTTATATTAAAAGAAGACACAGACAACGGAACGCATAAAGCACACATATGTTCATATGTACATATAGCCAGTACAACAACAGGAAGCAGTTTGCCCATTTTCAACACAGCAATGAAGCATTTCATTTGACTGTCGAGGCAGATAAGATGACCGACAGTCAAGACAGACAGACAGACTGTCAGACCCAGACATATGTATGTATATACTCTTACAAGGGTAGTCCAAAAAGTATATGTATGTCCTAATATACAAACAAATGTATAGCAGAAAGCATCTCTCTCAGACTCCAATATATATTTTTGATCAGGTCGACGAGTTGAGTCGATCTGTATGTTTATATGCAAACTAGTCTATCAATTTGTGATTTAAGGCAATGAAACTTGGTACATAGTATGCTTATTTATAATACGGAACCGGCAGGATCGAGTTACTATATTATATAGGAACAATCTGTCAAAATTTTCTTTTTAATTTTTTAAATTTTGTTTTTTAGTTCTAGATGAAATCTCTTTGTAATTTGATAGACCTACTTAACTTATCCATCTCTATCTCATACTTAAATCTTTTAAAATCTTAACTTGTTAAGAAAATAGTTTATTTATTAAATTGCCTCAAAAGATTGACATATAAAATGAAAAATTCAAAATTTCAGAGACAGCCCTCGCTCCTACAATGCATCCATTCTCAATTCTCTGACTGTCTCACTGACTCCCACTTCGTCCCTCTCCTGTTTAGCTTGAACATTTTATTAGCTTCTTTCGTTGATATGCTTATGCCGTACTTGCTCGTTTGTCTTTCAGCGCTTACACACCATATATGAGTACATATGTACACACCTACACCCCCTGTGAGGCACCCCCTGCCCTTTCTGGCATCCCTTCTCTCCTAAATTGGCAGTAACAGGGCAACAATGACAGCGTCCTCTTGCGGCGGCGCCGCTCGGGCTCCAGTGCGTGCCTTGAATTTGTAATTGGCTGCCATGGCGGCCAGCCACGTTGTGGATTTTAAATTCTATTTATCAGTAGCAGCAGCAGCAGCACCAGCTTCCACAACATTGCATCCAGCTACAGCTGAAACTCTATTGTTGATTGGCTGAAATGTAAAGTAAAGTGTTCAATTGCTAGCGTGCTTAAGTGTTGCTTGCTGCTTGTTGCATGTTCCTATTACTAGCTCCTGTTCTTTCCATCCAGACGTATGCACATATTCATAACATCCCAACCCTCTCCTTAGTGGCTCATAAGTATTTGGTTTCCAAAGCCATTTGCCTATTTATAGTTGAAGTATTTATTGTTGTTGTGCCACTCGTGGCATGCTCAAGTGGCCACTCTTGGGAGAGGGGAGTGGGACACTTTAATTGCTTGCCAGGCTACTAAGCGTCCAAGCGGCGTCTTCCTTCCCAATCTATCACAATGTCATGGCCAAGGCGCAACTGGTTATAACCATTTAAGACGTGTACATCATCTTAACTCCTTCTTCAATTTTTTGTATTTTACACAGCCATCCATAACTGGCATGGCGATGTACGATTTGGACTGCCGCTGGATGTTGGCGATTCTGTGGATATTGTGGAGGAGTGTAAATACTGGTTCCGTGGCTCCTGTCCACGCAAGTCACGTGCCGTTGGTCTCTTCCCAAAAACCTATATACACATCAAGGATTTATCCAAAATTGATCCAGTCGTCGCCGAATGTACACAAGTTTTACGCGAATGGTCAGAAATCTGGAAGCGTCTTTATGTCGTAAGTCATAGAATTAATTAAAAATATTTAATATATATTCTATACATTTTTCACTTTTAAGGATCGTGAGGCATACAAATTTCAAACGTTACGCAAAGTCATGTATTCCATATTGGAAAGTCGACGGGAACTGTTAAGCGCCACAATGACACAAGATCAAACAACTGAATTGCAAATGGTTGTTGTTTCAAAAATCGATTGGGGTAATCGGTAAGTAATAAAAAAGCCAGACTTTATATATGTTTGACATAAAGGATTAGAATTCGAGGTTTTTCTCTTCAATTCAGACTAATTTCAATGACCGGGTCCGCTAAAGGCACTTCTAAGTTACAAATGTATGCATTTGACTTTCGTTCCTATTGCAGCTACAGTTTTTTCTTTAATGAAACGAAAAAACTAAAAAGCGAAGCAACTAGGTTCTAATGTTCCACATCGAACGGCACTACTAAACTATATCGGCAAAAAGAACTAGAATTCACAATCCCAGTTAAGATCTATGTAAATCTATAGAATATCTGTTTGTTTAGCCTAAAATATACCTGCTTACTTTTGCTTGTATTCAGCTTTTAAAATAATCCAAACAGATGCTTTTATATATTTCTTGAATGTGCTCTTATTATTTAATATAAAAGGAAAAATGTTCGATAGTATAATATTAATTTTTTGAAACACAGCATCAATTAATGATGTCACTTACCTTGATCGATACTTTAGCGACCTTTCTATTATATCGTATATTTTCTGAATATCGTATATTTCTTAATACTTTCGGTAGTGTTGACATGACATTAAAGTCTTATACCGATAAGCACATATATTTACTTAACAATTACTATCTGTGTAAATAATAATTATCATATTATTATTATTATGATTATTACTTATGATAGAAAATTGAATGATTACTATATTATTATTAAAAAATAGACTGAAATTTAATATACTCGTATTTCATATTTATTATTACAATTTAAAACTTAGATAGCTTGTTTTATTTTATGTAAAATGTGTTCTTTTCTAGCAATAATCACAATAATTTTGTTATAAACAAAATTTCTTAAAATTACATACATTTGTATACTAAACTTTAAGACAAAAAATAGCGAGAGCATTTCTTTTATATATATATATATATATATATATATATATATATATATATATATATATAGTTTTTTTTTTTGTGTATATGTAGTTCGCTCCCTATCTCTCGTTATAGAGAGTGTGTGTAGTATATGTGTG
>JBANCX010000800.1:0-13109 GCA_037040065.1 Dettopsomyia nigrovittata | reverse complement strand
TTATGTCTTTAAACTAAGTTTATTGTAATTAAGTCTGGCTTTAAATGCTATATAAGCTATAAGTTAAGATTAAGAGTATTTTAGGTATTTGGAACAGTTCTTTTGAACTGTTTTTTTTTACGCTACTTATGTATACTTGAAGCTAATCTTGTGTTTCCACATCATCGTCTCTAGTGCCCGGAGATCCGCAGGATGTTAAATCAACTCCATTGAATTCCACTTCAATTCATGTCAGCTGGAAGCCACCACTCGAAAAGGAACGCAATGGTATCATACGTGGCTATCATATACATGTACAGGAAATGCGAGATGAGGTGAGTTTAAAATGGAGGAAGATAGAGAAGGAAAAGTAATGCAATCGATCATATCGAAGGAAGAAATGGAATTTCGAGTTTCCTTTTTAATAATATTTAAGGAAAATTAATATAATTATTTATTTATTTATTCCCTAACTAATTTTCTTCTATTTTGTTCAGGGCAAGGGCTTCCTTAACGAACCCTTTAAGTTTGATGTGGTGGATACCCTAGAGTACAGCGTTACTGGACTGCAACCAGATACTAAATATTCTATACAAGTGGCTGCATTGACACGCAAAGGCGATGGCGATCGCAGCGTGGCAGTGGTTGTTAAAACTCCAGGTGGTGTGCCCATACGACCCACGGTAAGTCTTAAGATCATGGAACGTGATCCGATTGTATCCATTGAGCTGGAATGGGAGCGTCCAGCGCAAACATATGGTGAACTACGTGGTTATCGCTTGCGCTGGGGCGTCAAGGATCAAGCGCTGAAAGAGGAAATGCTTTCTGGACCACAAATGACAAAGAAACGTTTCAATGATCTGGAGCGTGGCGTGGAGTATGAGTTCCGTGTGGCAGGTAGTAATCACATTGGCATTGGCCAGGAAACAGTCAAGATTTTCCAGACACCCGAGGGCACACCTGGAGGACCGCCATCGAATATTACTGTGCGTTTCCAGACACCCGATGTGGTGTGTGTCACTTGGGATCCACCGACTCGTGATCATCGCAATGGCCTAATTACACGCTACGATGTACTATTCCATAAGAAGATTGATCATGGCCTGGGATCCGAGAGGAATATGACACTCCGCAAGGCGGTATTTACCAATTTAGAGGAGAACACCGAGTATATTTTCCGTGTGCGTGCGTATACCAAACAGGGAGCAGGTCCGTTCAGTGATAAGCTGATTATAGAGACGGAACGGGACATGGGACGTGCTCCAATGTCTGTGCAAGCGGTGGCCACCTCTGAGCAGACAGCGGAAATCTGGTGGGAACCTGTACCAAGTCGTGGTAAGCTGCTGGGCTACAAAATCTTCTACACAATGACTGCAGTCGAGGATCTGGATGATTGGCAGACAAAGACTGTGGGTCTAACCGAATCAGCGGATCTAGTGAATCTAGAAAAGTTCGCCCAATACGCTGTGGCCATTGCGGCCAGATTCAAAAACGGACTGGGACGTCTCAGTGAGAAGGTGACGGTGCGCATTAAGCCCGAGGATGTCCCATTAAATCTTCGTGCCCACGACGTAAGCACCCACTCGATGACACTGTCCTGGTCACCGCCCATACGCCTCAATCCCGTCAACTACAAGATCAGCTTCGATGCCATGAAAGTGTTTGTGGATTCGCAAGGTTTCTCACAGACGCAGACAGTACCCAAGCGAGAAATCATTCTGAAACACTTTGTCAAGACGCACACAATCAATGAGCTGAGTCCCTTTACCACCTACAACGTCAACGTCAGTGCCATACCCTCGGACTATTCGTATAGACCACCCACCAAGATCACGGTTACCACACAAATGGCAGCTCCTCAACCCATGGTCAAACCGGATTTCTATGGTGTTGTTAATGGCGAGGAGATCTTAGTTATATTGCCACAGGCTTCTGAGGAATACGGCCCTATTTCGCACTACTATCTGGTTGTGGTGCCTGAAGACAAGTCAAATTTGCACAAGAATCCGGATCAGTTCCTGACCGACGATCTGTTGCCTGGTCGCAACAAGCCAGAACGTCCCAATGCGCCCTATATTGCCGCCAAGTTTCCACAGCGCTCCATACCGTTCACCTTCCATCTGGGTTCTGGAGATGATTATCATAATTTTACAAATCGCAAGTTGGAACGGGAGAAACGTTATCGTATCTTTGTGCGTGCCGTGGTGGATACCCCGCAAAAGCATTTATATACATCCAGTCCGTTTTCTGAGTTCCTATCGCTGGACATGCGTGAAGCGCCACCTGGTGAACGTCCACACAGGCCTGATCCCAATTGGCCATCGGAGCCGGAGGTTTCGGTAAATCGGAACAAGGATGAACCTGAAATACTGTGGGTAGTATTGCCCTTGATTGCCGCCTTTGTTGTGTCTACCACATTGATTGTCCTGTATGTGGTTAGACGTCGTCGTCAGCCCTGCAAGACACCCGATCAGGCAGCTGTTACGCGTCCATTGATGGCGGCCGATCTGGGCGCCGGACCGACACCCAGCGATCCCGTAGACATGCGCCGACTGAATTTCCAAACGCCCGGCATGATCTCGCATCCGCCCATACCCATCTCAGAGTTTGCCAATCACATTGAACGCCTCAAATCCAATGACAATCAGAAGTTCTCACAGGAATACGAGAGCATCGAGCCCGGCCAGCAGTTCACTTGGGACAATTCCAACTTTGAGCACAACAAGTCCAAGAATCGATATGCCAATGTCACCGCCTATGATCATTCGCGGGTCCAATTGCCGCCGCAGGAGGGTATCACCGGCTCCGATTACATAAATGCCAACTACTGTGATGGTTATCGGAAGCATAATGCCTATGTGGCCACCCAGGGACCGTTGCAAGAGACTTTTGCAGACTTCTGGCGCATGTGCTGGGAACTGAAAACGGCTACCATTGTAATGATGACCCGCCTGGAGGAGCGTACCCGCATCAAATGCGATCAGTACTGGCCCACGCGAGGCACTGAAACTTATGGCCAGATCTTTGTTACTATCACGGAGACACAGGAGCTCGCTACCTATAGCATACGTACATTCCAGCTGTGTCGTCAGGGCTTTAACGATCGACGAGAGATCAAACAGTTGCAGTTTACAGCCTGGCCCGATCATGGCGTACCCGATCATCCGGCTCCCTTCCTGCAATTCCTGCGCCGTTGCCGAGCTCTGACTCCGCCCGAGTCTGGGCCCGTTGTAGTCCACTGTTCGGCAGGAGTGGGTCGCACTGGCTGTTACATTGTCATCGATTCGATGCTGGAACGCATGAAGCATGAGAAGATCATCGATATCTATGGGCATGTGACCTGCCTGCGTGCCCAGCGCAACTATATGGTGCAAACTGAGGATCAATACATATTCATACACGATGCCATACTGGAGGCCATTATCTGCGGGCTAACTGAGGTGGCTGCACGCAATTTACATACCCATTTGCAGAAGCTACTGACCTCCGAACCGGGCGAGAGCATTTCGGGCATGGAAGTAGAGTTCAAGAAGTTATCCAATGTCAAAATGGACTCATCCAAGTTTGTTACAGCCAATTTGCCCTGTAACAAGCATAAGAATCGTCTGGTCCACATATTGCCCTATGAGTCAAGTCGTGTCTATTTAACGCCCATTCATGGCATCGAGGGCAGTGATTATGTCAATGCTAGCTTCATCGATGGCTATCGCTATCGTTCCGCATATATCGCTGCTCAGGGACCTGTGCAAGATACCGCCGAAGATTTCTGGCGTATGCTCTGGGAACATAACTCTACCATTGTGGTCATGTTGACCAAACTCAAGGAAATGGGCAGGGTAAGCTATCAATATAATTTTTACCAGATAATAATTCTTAATTGGTATTTAAATACTAGAAATATCATTAAAAATACCTTAAATACCAAATATTGTACTTTACTTATAACAAACCTCTTTCATTTGTTGCAGGAAAAGTGCTTCCAGTACTGGCCACATGAACGTTCCGTGCGCTATCAGTATTATGTTGTGGATCCCATAGCCGAGTACAATATGCCGCAGTATAAGTTACGTGAATTTAAGGTAAAAGTTTGCGAAATATAAGGAGTGAATGGTAACTAAAAATGTATTTTCTTTAGGTAACCGATGCTCGTGATGGCTCATCGCGCACTGTGCGCCAATTTCAGTTTATCGATTGGCCCGAACAGGGTGTGCCCAAGTCTGGTGAGGGCTTTATTGACTTCATTGGACAGGTGCACAAGACCAAAGAGCAATTTGGTCAGGATGGTCCTATTACAGTGCACTGTTCTGCAGGCGTTGGACGCACTGGTGTCTTCATTACACTTAGCATTGTGCTAGAACGCATGCAATACGAAGGTGTACTGGATGTATTCCAAACTGTGCGCATATTACGCTCCCAGCGACCAGCCATGGTGCAGACTGAGGTAAGTCTGAATATGATAAATTTATATGAAGAATATTTATTAAAATTTTATATTTCTATGTTTACAGGATCAATATCATTTTTGCTATCGAGCTGCTTTGGAGTATTTGGGCTCATTTGATAATTATGCTAATTGAGGCAATTGGGAGACATTGGAAGCTGAAGAACTAAGATAAATACGCATAAAACGCATTTATGATAGACTACATGAAAAAAGCAAACAAATTAAAGGATGGATACCTTAAACTCTAAAGTATTATAGCCAGATACTGCCCACATACTTACTTACTTACGTACTATATTGAATCTATGATATATCAACTAGATTTTTATATATATTTCCAATTTTATATCAAGTATTTCCGTTCAATCATTTTATTGTTAAGTTTTTTTTGCACGTTTTGTTTTGTTTTTTTTTTTTTTACTATTTGTATTATTTGTTCTTTACTTATTTGTGCTTTGGTCTTTTGCTGCATTTGATTTCTTAATAATGTGAACTAAAAAAGACTGTTAAAAGTTTAATTATCAGTAATTTATATATACTTATAGATAAACAAATACACATATATGTATATATATATATATATATCCTTTATACTATGTGTGTATATATATGTATGTATTATGTGTGCATACAGTTTTTGCTCGAACTAATCAAAGTAGTCAATCAACTTGTTGTTGTTGTAGTGTTGGAGGTTAAGGATATTTAAAATCCCAAGACCCGCCCCAATCACTGGTAACCTATACATATTTTAACTAAGGACTTGGTAGCTATTAGAACTTACCGCCTAAATGAATCTCGAAGCAACAAAGAACCAGAATAAGTCGAAAACAAATTATCCCAATTATCATACAACAATCAATCAAATACTTTTGTGTTTTTTCTTTATAAAATTAAATGAAAAATCGCTTAGGTTCTATAAATTATATTATATTATATATAGAATATGCATTAAAAAAAGAAAAAAAACAAAAGAAAAGAGAAAAATGTAAACCGTGCAATTAGTCAAAAAGTCTTGCGTAGTGCATATCTTATAAGCCAGTTAGTTTTAGTTAACTATTATGCTATTAATTTAAGACATTCCTAAATAAGTGAAAGAAAAAATAATTAAAACGAAAGCTGTCCAATGTGTAAAGCTTGATATTCTTTGCATTTTTTTTTTTTTTTGGTAATAATTTTTAACAATTTTATTATTTTTTAATTAACTTCCTGTATATACCAGCACACCCATCCAGCTACTAATAGAGATATGCAACTAGTTAGTAGTATCCTAAAGCTAGAAAATTATGGTACCTAATGTGTATGAAAATGATAAATTTATAATAGACAAGCATAAAGACAAAACGATAATTGTAGATATGTATTGTAGTATATTTATATATAATCAAGCTGCAAAATACATACATATATTATTAAATAATTAAGCATTATATTTATGTACATACAATACAATACAATAATAATATATTTGATATGCTGTTCGATCATTAAATTGATCTAATATTTATACTATAATATTAAAAGAAATCGTTAGCAAACAAAATTAAATAATTAGCCCACACATACACACACATGTTAAACAACAATATTAACAATAACATAGATACTTATACACATATATATATATATATATATAATTAGATTTATATAAAGAAATCATTGGAAATCATTGTTAGCATGCAGAATTGGGGATGTGTTTAGGCCATATACTAGTAAATTGACAAGCTTGGTATTAAATAAATAACACAAAAATTCAAATTATTCAAATGCCATTTAAATTATACTATACTTGGAATATTTGGCATAATAAATTTATAATGTTTATAACGATAGCAACAACAAATAGATGTCTAGTTAATGGTATAAAAGCACAGCGTTGCAAGCATAAATATTTAGCATATACAAACATACATATATATTATGAATAAATGAATTAAAAGATTTTTATTGTATATTATACAAATTTGTCGGCTTGTCAAATTCTGTTACAAACATAACTATAACAAATTGTTTATTATATACATAACATACATATAATAATATTAATATATATTTTACCAATTAGTCAGATATAAATAATTTTAATAAAAGATATATAATATTAATAATAATAATCAATAATAAAGCAAGAGATCAGCTAAACGTATTGCATATTATAATACATAATTGTTTAATTAAGTCAAGAATAATAATACGTTAAACATTATCACACGACATACATATATATATAAATATATAATTTTGAAGAACCGAAAAACCAATGAAATAATAATAAAAAAACGAAATAAAATAAACATATTATATAAAACAAAAAAAGAAGCAAAACTTGGAATTTGCTTTAAGTGTCAGTTTCGAATTTCAGTTAATTAGTTAAAATAGTTTGCTATGCATTCGGTATATTTTCTTTTGGTTATTTATATTGGTCTCTTGGTATGTATATTGACTGAGATTTTTGTCATAGAAAGTCAACGATAAATTAATTTTAGAGCATTATCAACGCTCAATGGACAGATTCGCCTAAGACAGATCAAGGCTATTTAGTTGAATTAGCAGAGCTAGTCGATCACTATATCGATGAGAGTTTGGAAAGAGACTTGAAGATAAGATTGTCAATAGCCAAGTCAATAGTTGTTTCGAAAGTTGCACCCGAATATGTTATTAGAAAAATGAAGAAATTCGGTTATCGATGGAGTGACCTAAATATTGAAATCAATGAACTTGTATTTAAAATGCTCATTACAGATTATCAGCAGATATTTGATTCCGAGCAGCTGAATGATAATGAAAAACGAAATATTCTTAACAAGTACACCAGAGGTGCTTTTGAGCATATTATTGCCGAAGAAAAACATGAAAGAGCTAGAAGTGAGGCTGCATTCAGAGACAATCTTAAACGCAATTTTGGAATGTTAAGCAATTCTGCTATAGAAGCGGATAAAAGTTTGTTACCAGCTTATGAGAAATATATGAAAGGTACAGGTTTCAATGATCGAGCATTCTATGAACTGCAACTTGTGCTCAAGAAATATTGGCAATAGACACTTAATGTTATTAAATTGATTTAGTTTAACGAAATTAGAAAGTACAAGTCATTATTAAATAAAGTGTAATATGTATTTGGAACAAACAAGATACCAGGTTTTATAAAGCGTGTATAACAAAATGTATAGTAAATAGTAAAAACTAATTGATAATTCATTCAGCAATTGATTCCTGATTGATCTGGTTTATCTCAGATAATATATTTAGAGGATCTTCGCTGCGTAAATAGCCATTATGTTCGGGATGATTCTCAAAGATAACCTCTCCACGTATTACCCGAACTCGTGGACCATGTGCGCGTGCCGTAAATTTAACCTTGCCACATGTGTCTGGCCGTAGACGTCGATGTGCACGCAAACCACTAACTACCACAAAATTCATGTCGCAGCCATAGCATTTATATCGTTTCATGCCAATGTGCCGAGACAAATGCGAGATTAAGGTCTCGCGATGGGTAAAGTCCAGCGCACAGATCTATAATAAAAACATATCAGCCTAGATTAAAATAGATTATCCATAAAAGGCTACCTTACCTTGCATTTAAACGGCTTCTCACCAGTGTGCCTGCGCTGATGCACACGTACCTGGCCCGGGGTACGAAAACGTTTATCGCAAAAATTACATTTATGCGGCAGCTCACCAGTGTGTATCATCTTGTGTATGCGTAAGGCGCCCGTTGTGGTAAAACATTTGGAGCAATCTTTACATTCATATTGTGCAGGTCGATAAGCTGGGCTGTTGGTAGCCGGTTTTGATGTTCTAATAGCAGCAATAGCTATGGCAGATGGTTTTCGTTTTATAATTGCGGCTTCACTATCAGCTGCTACAGCTGTAATAGGGGCAACCGCAGCAGGCGCTGGCCCAGCATCTGTTGCTGCTTCAGCGGTAGCAGCCACAGTTGACTTTGAAGCAACATTTGTTTGCAACATGGTTATAACATCTTCTGTTGAATTCAATTCCAAACACTGTGGAGCATTTTCTTCTATCAAAACAATAATAATAAATTAATTAATTTAAAGAAAAAGAAAATTGACAAACTTACTCCTGTAGGTTTTTACTTCCGCCTCGAGTTGACCAAATTCACTTTGCTGAATACCATGTGTTTCAGTTAAATGTTTACAGAATGGCACATATTGTTCGTAGCCGCGTGTACATTTTGGACACTCCCAGATAAAACGATAATTTGGATAGTTACTGCGCATACCACGTATTTTATCATTGCTCAGACAAGTGGGTGCCAGTTTAATGATCACATTATTTAGCTGTCGTGGCTTGCTTACTGGCTTGGAACGGGTAGTCATCTTCTTTGGTGTTTGCAGCACTGTTCCGGGCAAGGCCAATGTCTCCTCAATGTTGCGTATTTGATTCTGCAACTCAGTGATCATTTTACGTGATTCGGGTAGATTATCGAACAGGCTTAACGCATTGATGTGAGCATTGCGTGAGGGAGGAATATTTGGCACGGGTGTTGGTGTTGTTGTATGATCTGAAGCTAGTTCCGTGGTAACAGTTGCTGTTGGGCTAGGTAAGTTGACCAGCTTGATGTCAATATTATTATTATTATTATCATTCTTATTATTATCATTCTTATTATTATCATTCTTATTATTATTATTTTTAGTAATGGCATTATTTGCTGTGCTCAGCGGTAGCTTAACGATTTTCGTATTAAGTGGCAACTTGACCAACATACGATTGCTGGAGAGCACCTTCAATATATTGGATTTTTGATTATTTGGTTGATTTTTGGCAACTTGCAACAACTGGCTGTTCACAATATCGCCAGATGGTTGAGTGTTTATTCTTATAATTTTTGACTTTAGAATGTTCGGACGCTTGTAAATTGGCGTAACTAAAAAAGGATATGGAAATTAATTTAAATTTAATTATAATTTCGTTATGCTTTGCTTACTATTTATGGCACTGTCCTGTGGGGATTTGGTATCCATTTTGACGGATTTCCTGATCGCTGGCAAACGCAATTTGCCACGCAATTGGTCTGCCAGATTGACGCTATTGAGACTTGGCCAAGCAGGCGATGCCCCATCATCCATTGGCTCGTCTTTAATTATAGCATTTGCTGCTATATCCGACTGCTCCTGTTCCATCTCCTCTTGCACTTCTGCTTCTGACGGTTCTCTCTTAATTTCTACAGCACAGAACAATTTGCTGACCATCAGCTGACCCACATTGTCAGGCTTCTCAACATATTCAATTTGCCCACACAGCTCCTTTCTATTTTGTTGATGCAGCTGTAGATCCTGCCCTGTCTCAAAAAGCCGCCGACACAAGGCACAAACAAAGCAACGCACACAAACGTGACTGGCCATGTGCTTTGACAACCGTTCCGCATCTTGACAACTCACTTGACAGATCTAAAATAATAGAATAATACAAATTAAACTAGCGCAAGACACTTGAAACTTTGAATCGTTTGGTTTAGGATGTTATATAATGCAGGGCACATGGCGCACACCATAAACTATACATATATATTATCGATCTAAAGGACGAGCTGATTGTATCTATCTATTTGTAAATTATTTTCTTACTTTTTGTTTAAACTTGACACCGAAGTATCATTATTGCTGTATCTAGTTCGCATTGGCCTGATCGGTTAACTATATAACAACTGTCATTGGACAGATAGCTAGGAAAATCTATTCAAGTATGTATATAATAGTTTTAGTTTATGAGATTATCAATACAAGTTCAATGCAATTAAATTAGATATAACTGAGGCTGTATTTTTAATTAAAAATTATATTTTTACAGTGAAATTTTTATAAAATAACGACCGTAAAAAATACACTTTTATCATGAAAATTATAAATATTATATTCGTCCTTCATTCTAATGGAAAAAATAGAATATTAAACTAGATCTCTGATCCTAAAACTATATTCATATATTCTTTGACAGGATTAAATGCTGAACGCATCGATCTCACAGACTAGAAGAGCTCGAGACACTAAACTTATCTTATTATCAAGATCAAATTTATTTAAAATTGAGATAACCTCGCGTCTAAATCATAAAGCTGCCTTAAGATCGATCGGTTAAAAAATGTATTTTAAAGAAACTTTGTGCGACTCGAAGCTTAATTTCTTTTTGAAATTCCGTTCGTCCATTATTTAAATTTTGATGCCAGTTGCAGTTGTTTACTTATGTAAATATTTATTTTAAAAATATCATACATACCCTACAATTTGAGTTATTTATGCCATCGCCATGTTGACGATACTCATGCTCCATAATCTCATCCAATGTGCTTGTCCAAATGTCACAGCCATGGCTACAAAAATTACGATTGAATTGATGATTGAGAATATGTGAAGCTAAAGCGATTTGATTTTTGCACTTGTAGCTGCATAATTTGCATTCTACAAAGGTATGTTCCTCGGGTGACGTCACAAACAGCTGCAGCAAATTGAGAGAGAAACAAAGAAAATGTTTTACTGCACCACATATATATGCGCACATTTGAATTTATATTTGTGTCAGCGTGTGTGTGTGTGTGTGTGTCTGTAGTTGTATCTGTGTGTTTAGGTTATGTTTGTCACCTTTTGCTGTTGATCTAGCGCATTAAGACTGGATATAAATTTGATCTCATCCTCGGTTTTATAGTCGTGAACTGGCACTGTTATCATATTTGGCCTCTCCTCGATTATATTTAATAGGGCGCCAACTGCGGAAATCAACAAAAATTAAATGCCAAGCTAACGGTATAGTGCGTAATAAAAATAGCCGCAAACATGCACATGCTTGTATAAACACATGCACGCATATATATATATATACAAGTACATGGATACGTATCTGATAAAGGCAAAAACCATGAGACTTACCGTTCGACATTTGCATTTCTGGCGCATCTTCGTCAACTTCCAACTTGATCTTCGTATCATCAATATCAATTTCTTGCTTTATAATAACAGATTGCTCATGCATTGCGAACACAGTGCGTGTAGCCAACACAAAAAAAAAAAAGTGCGCAAAATAAAATACCGCTGCGATCAGTGGTAGTTATCGGCTGCCATGCACTAGCTTATCGAATAGAAAATAATCGTGTATCGACTGCAGCCATGCATATGGCTAACGAAGATCATGTGTCGATAACGATAAGTAAATATTTAAAATGATACATGTTAAGCAATGCAGCGATTATCTTTGTGTATTTCATAATTTACAAAGTATTCAATTAATAAAAACAATAAAAAGTATGCAATAAAATTCCTTATAAGTATTTTAATGTAAAACCTTAACGCATGCAACATTATTTCAAATAATTTATGTAAATATTATTATAGAAGAATTTTAGACAATATCTAACCGTATAATAACCGCCCGAAATTCACACCATTATTTCCTGTGCTGCGAACTATCGATAACAAAAAAACAGTATATAAAAAATAACATTTTGAAAATAGTTTACTAAAACCAGATATATAATTAAATTTAGCAATTTTTAAAATTTATAATAATATAAGTTGAATTAAATTTCTGGCCATCATATCTAAATTATTGTCAATTTGATTAACTATTCTTCTGTTGTTACTTTATTTTAAACATTGTTCTTTGTTCGATTAAATTGTCATTCAACGTTTATCGATAAGAATAAATAAACAGCGATTAGTGCAAATAATTAATATATCGATAGAAATACTGTATCAATCGAAACTAGTGAATATTGCACAAAAAAATTAATAAATCGATATATATATGTATATCGACTAAATTCCACCCTTAGCGAGCACCAAGCAAGAAATAACATTTGTTTACCTTATAAATAAATAAAAAAACAAAAACCTTGCAGGCTGTTGCCAAAATGAGCAACAGTGAAGACTCGCAACAATACTTAACTGATATAGTGATTAAAGAGGAAGATGAAGATGATGTATCGGGCGGTAAACAATGAATATTTATTTATGCTATCGATAGAAAATATATTTATGTATTTAAAACCAACAGACGAGTCGGACAGACAGGATGGTGGAGGCATAATGCTGCGGGAACAGGATCGTTTTCTACCCATCTGCAACATAATCAAAATAATGAAAGTGCCCGTTCCGCTAAGTGGGAAAATTGCCAAAGATGCCAGGGAATGCATCCAAGAGTGCGTCTCCGAGTTCATTTCGTTTATCAGCAGCGAGGCCATCGAACGGAGTGTGGCCGAAAATCGCAAGACAGTAAATGGTGATGACCTACTGGTTGCCTTTAGCAATTTGGGATTTGACAACTACTTGGAACCACTCTCAATTTACTTGCAGAAATATCGAGAGGTGAGTTAATGTTGCTAAGTATCATTATATGTATGTACAAGCACAATTATAATAAAATACATTAATATATGTTATTATTGTTATTTCTTGCAGTGCACTAGACCAGATCGGAATTTATTTTTAGACGTCAACTATATGCAGACCTAGGATAGCAGCCACATCAGTAGTAGAAAGTAGCGGTGGCTTTAAAATAGTTTAGTTTTAATTAAATGGTTCTATTCTTATACTCTTACAAGAATTTATTATAATTTGCCATGTAACTCATAAAAGGAAGGAGACTTCAAAAAGCATATCTGTACATATAAACGAGCAGTTGGAAGAAGGGAATAAGAAAACAAATTCATAAATGATTTATTTTTATATTT